>CM050164.1:108918185-109173769 GCA_027410445.1 Discoglossus pictus
TATTCCCCTGGTACTTGATATATGCCAAGTGGCGGTCTGATTTGGCCACTATTTGTATTCTCTAATGTAGATGTGATGAGCGAGATGTGTATTCTATCGTTGATCAACCATATAGCGTGCATCGAATGTGCGCTGTCATCTGCGCACCGACACATGCACGCATCAACAACAGCAGGCCCGACAGGAGGCTAGCGGATCTCATGATTAGGATTAGGCGGTGGGGTGTAAGGGTTGGGATTAGGCTGCGGCTACAAGGGTTAGAAGGGTTTATGGCATTAGGTCATATCACTTGCGCCCTTTCATCGACGCGCAACAGTCAAAAATATTAGAACTGCGCAATGATGTGGGACCGCTCATGTCAGCTACATGTTGTCAAAACACATTTGCTGTGCGCGCCAATATTGGGGTGACATATTCTATTATGGGGCTGTTTTAGAGGCTACAATGGAACCTGTATGTGTGCTGACCAATCAAACATATGAGGAATATTAAACTAATTTGAAGTCTTGTTAATTTGGAGGCTGTAATGCTTGGGCCTCCATTTTAGGGTTACAGGCTTAAACCATGCAGACTGCAAAAACCGTAACAAAATGGATACCTTTAACCTCCAAGCACGTACAACCTTTAAAAACGAGCTGCGGGCTTGGAGGACAGCCCGCACAGGCTTGAATACGGAGCTACGGCCTTGGTCAGTGAAGTCCGTTGGACTTGTACGGATTTTAAAATCAAAGTACAATTTGGCGATGTGCAAGCTTGAGAATGTTTGGCTAGTAATCCTCATGCCCCCCCGTTCCCCATGATTTACAGTGCTTTGCAGTGCTGGATTGAATATATATTGGCTATTACAATGCTTGGTTTGCGGCCCTCCATCTCCAAACCCGTACGGGTTTGAACAAGGACCAGCCCGCGGAACTACGGGACGTAAAGTAATCCCTAAATAATATATCAGATTTGGGCTGATGTGCAAGCTTGAGAGGGTGTTGCTATTAATCCTCGTGTCCCCCATTATGATGCCTAGCATTTACGGAGCTTTACAGTGCATTCTCGATTTTATATTTGCATTTTCAGTTTTCGGACTTTGCGGCCGGAAAACAAGCTTTACGGGCGCTGGGAAAAAGCTTCCGGCCGTTTGCATGATATGCGACCGGCCGGAAGGGGATATCCTTGCGGCGCCGTATAATTGAATTGCAAGGAAAAAGTAGCTCTACACGGGGCCGTAAGACGGCCGCAAGGAATCGCAGCTTTGCAGCCGATTTACGGCCGATAATAGAATGAGGCCCTATGACATTAAATCGCTGTGCATTTGCTAAAGTAACTCTATTCCAGATAACCTTAAACATGTCCAACTGAAGCATGTCTGTTTAGTGCCCAATTTAATGATAGTAATCAGTAATCTGAAAACAGGCACAGGTATTTTTACAATTATATTAGGTCTGCAGGATCAATTAATATTAATAATCAAATAATATTAAATCATTAAAGTGAAAACTCATTTTGATGTCCCTACATTGTAGACACAAGACACCATTTTAGAAACAAGCTATAACCAATAGTGATAGCACATGTTAAAACAAATCAGGAGGCATAGATATACAAAGTACCCATGAGTGTAGCAAAACTATGTTTTCATGTATGTATATACTGTATAAGCTATTTTACGGCCTGTGTATACAATTGCTGTACCCCCATAATTATTCTGGCTCTTACACCCCTGTATAACCACTCTTGACATTTTCAGCCATAGAATTGGAAACTGTGGAAGTGAATTAATATCAGCTGGAAAGCTAATTTGATGTCTGTTTGATGTTGGTTTTAGTCATAAATACACTCCAAACCACCAAACCAATTAGAGAATATTGTCAAAGATGTTACATCCCAGTAATAGAGAAATTGTTGGTGAATTATACAAAATACCCCAGAACATATTTTAGGAACCACATTGAGCACTGAGACATGTAGACGTTGGATTGGATTTTGTAGCTATTCCTGCACCAGTCACTTATGATGAAGAAGGAAATTGTCAGTATGGATTGACATAAACAGAATCACACAGAATCTTTCCAAGACCGATATAGTTTTGTCCTAATCCATAAAAACAACTTTCTGTTACTTTCACTTGGTCCTATACACAAGCTTTACATTAAAACAATTACATTTTCCCACAGTTGTGCAATTCATTTTACACTGCTCCTGACTGATAGTGATGTAACAAAAATTGTCAATATTAAATGGAGTACTTGGTATATCTAATTGTTATGGTTTGATTTAATTCCTTATGTTATTGATTAAGGTCCGTTTTCCTGTGTGTGCTTCAAATATTAGAGGATATGCATTTTTAGGTTACATAGGCAAATACCTAAAATGAGTACATCATACAAATTTGTTTCACATACATATAAACACATATCCACTTACATTAAGATATTTTTTTACATTTAGATATATATATACTGTATATAAGGCATATCAAGAGAAATCCCATGCACATGGTATAAGAATGGTGATTCTTAGCTGATGAGTTATTTAATTGTAATCTAATACACGTGGAAATTGGAAAATTGAAGTGAAAGATGCTGGAAAACAAATTAAATGACCAATACATACATCCACTCCAAACCAATGAACCAATTATATACGTTTTTTAAAGAATGTGTTCACATTATACACAGCTACTGTTTGTTGCACTGACAAGGAATTTCCAAAGTAATACTATTAATAATAATAATAATAATAATAATAATAATAATAATAATAATAATAATAATATCCAATATAGAACTCTTCTCCTAGCTGGATTCAAGCTCTTTCCACAGATAATATGATACCTAAAGGATTGAGTAAGCTGTCGTAAGCTTCTATCTGAAAATGTCCAATGATGGGGACTCTCGAGCTGTTATTGGGAGAAAGTTTAACAGGACTGAAGCTGCATGTTTAAATGCTCTAGCTCTAAATGATGCCAAGCAAATTCTTGGTACATTTAACTGTGAGTTCTTTCAGGTAACTGGGGTCTTAGTAATTTAGAACTTTGAAGGTCAGCAAGCTTTTGAAAAGAGTGCAGAACATTAAGAATAGGTGTTATATGTTTTTGTTAGTGATTTTGCCGCAGTGTTCTGTACCATCTTCAGGTGGTGTAACTGCTTATCTGGAAATCCCAAATATTGTGCATTGCAGTAGTTTGTGCTAGAAAAGAAATAGCCTTTTGAAAATGTAAACTTTTGTCCTTATGTAGTTGCACACAGACATCACTTATAGACTAAACCTCACCTTCTGGAGCTCATTAGATTTAAGCCTTCACTTTCAGTTATGGCTGACACTATATGTCATACTTGTCCTTCCCCTGTGAGAGATAATTCCACAACACCAAAAGTGTACTGTTCACAAGCCCTGCTGTGTAAACAGAAAGTAGCAATCTTCAGTATTTGAAGTTTTTAGATGTCACAGCTATGCTTTAATTACATCATGTATGCTGCTGGGAATGTGACCTGTCTGCTCTGCCTGGAGATAGGTGCTGGTGTGTCAGATGACATTCATGCAAAATATATAACCAGAAAAGTGTATTATGTTTATTTGTTCCTATGTTACTCTGTTCTTGATATTGACTTCTCAGTTTCTGACTTTTGACTTTTAACTTTGTTTTGAATTTCAAATTGCTTTTTGGACTGACCATTTGACTGCTATAACGTTTCTGCCAATCCCTGCCCTCAAACCAACTGAACATAAATCTATCTCTTGTTCCTACCATTCTTGGATCTATCTCTCACACATAACCCCTGCTTTTTACACAATGTCCACATGGGTGTTACATTTAAGATAACTTCCTTAACTAATTTTTAAGTGATGCCAATGAATCTAGAATATTGCCATTTCTGATCACGCAGCAGAAAACTTCCAGTCCATTTCTGACATAGGTAACCATATTATCTTTACCTCACCTTTCATTGTCATTTTACTTATTTATCTACTAGTCATGGAGACCTATATATACCCTCTATCCTAAAACTTGCCTCACCCTGGGTTCCAAAGTCACCCACATGTTCTTCCGCTTTTTCTTCATTAATAATGTACAGTGGGTTTAATATATCTTTACACATAAAAAACACCTAATTCAAGCTAGTCCACGGAGACAGAACTAAAATAATATTGAAACCAACACCACACATGAGAGAAACTTATCAGGAAACACAATCATGTTTTACAGAAAAAAAGGTAACTAACATTTTCAGTTTCAAAAACAAGAAAAATCTGAACTTGGAGAAGAGAGAAAGAAGGAGTTTGCAAACATAGTTATAAAAGCTTAGGAATTTAAACAAAACAATAAAAGTGGGGAATTCAACGATAATGAATACAGTTAGTTTATCATAATTTAATTAATAAAATAAATTAAATATCCTCAAAAGAATTAATATAAAGGAGAAGCTACCAGTAAAACACATATCTTTCTTCCCTGAAAGTTGCCTGAATAAATAAAATATCTATACTAGTCTTCAAAATTTAATTTGTCAATTAAAGCTAAAAAAGCCTTTGCTAACACCAAAAATCAAAGGTTAAGCAGTAAACTATTAACCAAAAAAAGAGATGATATGCAACAATACCTATATCTTCAAATATTCTGAAATGAAATGGATAAAAAGAAAGTAATATACCACCAGACAAATAGTTATACAATATGAGGATCTAATTATACACAGTACAAACATGTTGTACAGTTTCTTCCCAGGAAAATTCCAAGGACATTACCCTTTTCCAAAAATGTGTTGAAGGATACCTAGCTTAATCACTGAATGAACATACATTTTAACAACAATCCATTATTACCTCACTACTCTTGAAAACCTTCTGCCCTACAAAAATACCATATTTATAAGTGTGTCATATTCTAGATAACTCAAACCTATAAAAACTGGACAGTGACTCAAAACAACAATTGCACCACTTAACCTGAAAAATAATGCCAAATTATTGATAAAAGTTTTTATAATAATAATAATGAAAAAACATCACATACAGTGCCTTGCAAAATTATTCACACCCTTGACTTTTTACCTATTTTGTTACATTACAGCCTTAAGTTCAATGGTTTGTTAATCGTAATTTTATATTAAATAATTACATAGTTACATAGGGCCTCATTCTATTATCGGCCGTAAAATGGCCGCAAGGCTGCGATTCCTTGCGGGGGTTCCGTTATCTTGGAATTCAATTATACGGCCCGCAAGGATCTCTCCTTACGGCCGGCCGTATATCTTGCAACCGGCCGTAAGCTCAGAAAACTTAAAACGCACAAATAAATTCAAGACGGCACTGTACAGCTCTGTAAATGCTAGGGATCATATTGGGGGACATGAGGATTAATAGCACCCCCCTCTCAAGCTTGCACATCAGCCCAAATCCGAGTTTACATTAACTGTTTATTTTCCGGCCGCAGCGTGGGCGGGTCTAAGGTGCTCCAAGCCCTCTGGACTTTTTACATGGATTTTTGACATAAATTAAAAAATATTTTTTTTACGGGTTTAAGTGTAGGGGAATGTTGTGCTATTTTTGCTAACACCTACAATCACTTTATAGTCTCCTCAGAGTGCAGGATGGCTTTATTTTGGCTTTATAATGTGCTTAATTGGTGCTAGCGGGACCTTTTTCCTGCAAGTAAGCTGCGGCTCGCTTTTAGCCTTGCAGAGAGGGTTCCCGGAGTAATAGAATAGCAACCAGGCTTTTCTTGCGGCCGAAACTCTTGCGGCCGTTTTAGATCAAAGGCTTTCCTCCGGCGCGAGCGGCCGCAAGGGATAGCAAGGCGCCGTCCGCAAGCCTGCCGGAATCCCCAGCCTGAGGGGAACAGAATAGCCAAATAGCTTGCGGCACCGCATCTCCTACGGCCGTTAATAGAATGAGGCCCATAGTAATTAAGGTTGAAAAAAACTTTAAGTCCATCAAGTTCAACCTTTTACGATCTCCTCTGATCTGCATGTAGTTATTAATTAATTATTTATTAATTGTTAATTAATTATTAATCAACTATTTATTTACTTATTTTTTAAGAATTAATTAATCCAGAAGAAGGCAAGCAGAAAAAAACCCAAGTAAAACTTAGCCAATCGTCTCAAAGGGAAAAAAAAAAAATTCCTTCCTGACCCCAGATATTGGCGATCAGATTTCTCCCTGGATCAATACACCTTCTCTAATTATCCAGGATAACCCTGAATGCTCTTTTTGATTAGAAATAAATCCAGTCACCTTTTAAAGTTATCTCTCAAATCCACTGTCACCCCCTCTTTTGATAGAGAATTCCACAGATTAACCACCCTTACTGTGAAGAACCCTTTTCTTTCTTTAAGATGGAATCTTTTTACTTCTAACCTCAAAAAGTGTCCTCCAGTTGAAAACCTCTTGGTACAAAAAGCTCTCTTGACAATTCTTTATACTGACCCTGGATGTATTTATATAATGTAATCATATCTCCTTTTAGATGCTTTTTTTCTAGAGAAAATAAGTTTAATTTGGTTAGTCTTTCTTCATAACTTAGCCCCTCCATTCCCCTAATTAGTTTTGTTCCCCTCCGCTGTACCTTTTCCAGCTCTAAAATGTCCTTTTTATGAAGTGGTGCCCAAAATTGTACTCCATATTCCAAATGAGGGTGTACTAGAGATTTGTATAGTGGCAGAATTGTATTTTCTTCCCTTGCTTCTATACCCTTCCTAATACATGCTAATATTTTATTTGTCTTTGCAACTGCTGCTTGGCATTGAGCACTGTTACCTAGGTGGTTGTCCACAAGCACTCCCAAATCCCTTTCAATATCTGATACCCCTATGGAGACACTACTTTCTAGCCCCACCTCTAAGTCATTAATAAATATGTTTAAAAGAAGAGGATCTAATACTGAACCCTGAGGAACCCCACTTACCGCATTAGTCCAATCAGAGTATGTTCCATTTAAAACAACCCTTTGCTTCCTGTCTTTTTTCCAGCTCTCAATCCATTAGCAGATATTGACTGCAATTCCTGCATCCCTTAGTTTGCACAATAGTCTCTTATGTGGCACTGTGTCAAAAGCCTTTGCAAAATCCAAATAGACTACATCCACTGAGTTGCCTTGGTCCAAGTTCCTACTAACCTTCTCATAGAAACTAATTAGATTTGTTTGACATGACCTATCCCTCATAAATCCATGTTGACTCCTACTTATAATCCTGTTCAAATAGAAATATTAGTGTATGTTATCCTTTATTAACCCTTCTAAAAGCTTTCCCACTACAGAAGCGAGACTCTCTGGTCTGTAAATCCCCGGATTTGCTCTAGCTCCCTTTTAAATATAGTTATCACATCTGCTTTTCTCTAGTCATCTGGTAGAGACCATGTGTGAAGTGAATCTTGAAAAATTAGATATAATGGTTTGTCTATTACAGAACCCAGTTCCCACAGTACCTGTGAATGCATTCTATCAGGACCCAGGACTTTATTAACATTTATTTTTGCCAATGTCTTTTTGATTTCTTCCTGCGTTAACCAGTTATTTGTTGAAGGTAGTGTAGCCCCATTATGATGCTGTGTCCCAACCACTGGTACCTCCCTTGTGTATACAGAAGCAAAGAACCTATTTAGCTCATCTGCCTTTTTCTGGTCACTCATTTTCAGACGGCCTGTGTCACATTGTAATTTTCCTATAACTTCTTTCCTTGCCTTCTTCCCATTAATATACATAAAAAATATATTTGGGTTATTCTTACTCTCTTTTGCAATTCATTTTATATTTTAGGCAGTCTAATAGCCCTTTTGCAAGCCTTGTTGATTTCTTTGTACTCCCGTAAAGCAGTCTCTGTCCCCTCTTGTTTGTATAATTTAAATGTCTGTTTTTTACTCTGTATCTTGATCTTTAAATCATTGTTAAGCCACATTGGATGTGATTTACTCCTTTTACTATTATTCCCACAGCATGTATATTTAGTAAGGATTTAAATGTTGTCCATTTATGTTTAGTATCCCAGTCTCTACTTTGTGTTGCTGCCCTCACCGTTAAAATCTGCCCTTTTAAAATTAATAGTTTTTGTTGGCCCCTTAAAAAAAATGTCAAATGAGACTGTGTTGTGATCACTGTTTCGTAAAGTTTGCCCTATTTCAACATTTGATACTATATAGATATTATTTATGATAACTATATCCAAGATTTCCTCACTATCAGCTATATTTGGGAGTTTATAGCATACTCCTTCTAATATTCTTTTGGAATTTGCTGCTCCGCTATTTAACTCTACCCACAAACATTCAACGTTACCGATAGTTCCACCACAAATATCTTTTGTGACTATTGGCTTAAATTCAAGCTTAACATACAGACAAATCCCTCCTCCTCTTTTACCATTGCCCCTATCTTTCTTAAATAGGTTATAACCACCCAGATTAACAGTACAGTCATGAGATTCATCTCACCACATTTCGATAATGTCTATTAAATACCATTTTTCATTAATTGTTAATATTTCTAACTCTCCCATTTTTCCTGGCAAGCTTCTGGCATTAGCAGGCATACACCTTATGTTATGAGTTTGTAGTTTGGTGGTGCCTGCCACTATACTTGAGTTACTTAGTAATACCACCCTATTGACTATACTAACCCTCCCCCATCTCCTCCCCTATGAGTTGTTAATTCATCCCTCATACCCTCTAAACTTTCTACCCCATTACTTATATCTAATCCCTCCCCCCCACCTAGTAGGTTAAAAACTCTTCCAGCCTTTCTACCATCCTATCCCCTAGCACAAAAGCTCCCTCATCATTAAGGTGAAATCCATCACTGCTGTAGAGATTGTACCGAAGTGAGAAGTCAGCCCAGTGCTCTAAAAACCCAAACCCCTGCTTAGTGCACCACATCTTTAGCCACGCATTAACCTCCCTAAGCTCCTTCTGCCTCCCTGGGCTAGAACGTGGCACTGGTAGTACCTCAGAAAATACTACCTCTGAGGTCCTTGCCTTCAGCTTATTACCTAGTTCTCTAAAATCATTCATTAGGACACTTCATCTTCCACTATCTTTGTCATTGGTACCAATGTGTACCAAGACCGCCGGTTCATTTCTAGCCCCTCCCAATAATTTATCTACCCGATCCACAACATGCCAAACTCAAGCACCCGGGAGACAGCAAACTGTTGGATTGCTGGGATCTGGGTGACAAATCACCCTGTCTACCTTCCTAATAATAGAGTCCCCTACCACCAAAACCTGTCTGTTGCTCTGCCGATCCTGCCCTCCCACTCCTCCAGTAGAACTGTTCTCCTGAGGGAACAGTTCTATCTGGCAATGCCATTCCTGAATGGGCATCCCCAACAGTTTCACTCAATCTGGCAAATCTGTTAGTATTTGCAAACTCAAAACTGGCCTGCTTCCTCCTGTTCCCCCTGATTCTCCTTCTCCTTCTCCTAACTATAAGCCAGCTACTTCCCTGGACATCCTCACTAGCCCCAGCTCCACCCTCCATGCTAGGCCCAGCCAAACTGTACTCAGTGAGCACAAACTCCTTTTCCAGTTGAGCAATTTCACTAAGTGCTGCAATTCTCCTCCCCAGTTCTTCAATTTGAGTTTCCGAAGAGGCAACATGCTCACAATAAATATATATATATATATATATATATATATATATATATATATATATATTGTACCCCTCTGTTTTTTGAATTCCCTCCTTTTATTTAAACTCCTACACTTTTACTAGAATTTCACTTATTCTAGAAATGTTCGCAAGCTCACATGTTTGTCCCTTCACCAGAAAATTGGCATGTGTGTATGTATTCACCCCATTTGTTATGAAGCCCATAAAAAGTTCTGGGGCAACCAATTACCTTCAGAAGTCACATAATTAGTGAAATGATGTCCACCTGTGTGCAGTCTAAGTGTCATATGAGCTGTCATTACATATGCATACCTTTTTTGAAAGACCCCAGAGGCTGCAACACCTAAGCAAGAGACACCACTAACCAAACACTGCCACGAAGACCAAGGAACTCTCCAAACAAGCATGGGACAATGTTGTTGAGAAGTACAAATCAGGGTTAGGTTACAAAAAAATATCCAAATATTTGATGATCCCCAGGAGCACCATTAAATCTATCATAACCAAATGGAAAGAACAACAGGAAACCTGCCAAGAGACAGCCGCCCACCAAAACTCATTTACCGGGCAAGATGGGCATTAATCAGAGAGGCAGCACAGAGACCTAAGGTAACCCTGGAGGAGCTGCAGATTTGCACAGCAGAGACTGGAGTATCTTTACATTGGACATATACGATCCATAGCTTTCTGGCAGAGTGGCCAGTAGAAAGCAATTACTTTTGGCAAAAAACAAAATGCCACTTTTTGAGTTTGCAAAAGGGCATGTTGAAGATTCCCAAAATCTATGGAGGAAGGTGTTCTGGTCTGATGAGACTAAAATTGAACTTTTCAGCCATCAAAGAAAATGTTATGTCTGGCGCAAACCCAACACATCACATCACCCAAAGAACACCATCCCCAGAGTGATGGCAGCATCATGCTGTGGGGATGTTTTTCAGCAGCCAGACTGGGAAACTGGTCAGAGTTGAGGGAAAGATGCATGGTGCTAAATACAGGAATATTCTTGAGCAAAACCTGTACCACTCTGTGCGTGATTTGAGGCTAGGACAGAGGTTCACCTTCCAGCAGGACAATAACCCCAAACACACTTCTAAAGCAACACTTGAGTCATTTAAGGGGAAACATGTAAATGTGTTGGAATGACCTAGTCAAAGCCCAGACCTCAATCCAATAGAAAATCTGTGGTCAGACTTAAAGATTGCTGTTCAAAGCCCAAACCATCCAACTTGAAGGAACTGGTGCAGTTTTGCCAGGAAGAATGGGCAAAAACCCAGTTGTAAGATGTGGCAAGTGCATAGAGACTTATCCAAAGCGACTTGGAGCTGTGATTTCCGCAAAACTTTTTGTGTTATTTTGTCCAATTTGTTGTTTGCTTCACAATAATAATAAAAAAAAAACATCTTCAAAGTTGTGGGCATGTTCTGTAAATTAAATGATGCAAATCCTCATACAATCCATGTTAATTACAGGTTTTGAGGCAACAAAACACGAAAAATGCCAAGGGGGGTGAATACTTTTACAAGGCACTTTATATAGTCGTGAGCAATACGGGTTGTTGCTAATGCTTGCGAAGCGAGGGCCACAGTTGCTGGTAAGGAGCACCAAAGGAGATCCCGCACAACTTAGGCCAGTAGTGCCGAAGGCGCTCACTGCACTGGTGGAGTTGAGCACCATAGGCGCTCATCCCTACGACCCTGCATGACTTAAGCAGGGAGTGCTGAAGGCGCTCACTGCGCTGGTGGAGATGAGCACCATAGGCGCTCATCCCTATGACCCGCGGGACTACAGATCAACAGAAATCTCAATTACACAATTCACAATGCGAGACCCATAGCAGTTTGAAAGAATTGCTTGGAAAAATCACAGCCCATAACACTTTTCAAAGGAAAGCAAAGAAAGCAGGACTTAAAAAAAAAAATACAAGCCGCTGGACTTAGAAAACAATACGAAGTTAACGGCTGAACCGCGCACATGGAAAAACACGAAAAAACACAAAAAGAAAATAAATAATTCCAAGACATCACACACAGCACGGGCGGACAGCCAGGACAAATTTCAAGACAAGATTCACAAGTTTCTCCATTACAAATTCGCTTGACGAGAAAAAAGTAATGGCGGCTGAAAAAAACAAAAACATGAAAAAACTAAAAAAAAACTTGGGTTTTCAATATTTTCCAAAACAATGTATAGTTAGATTTAGATGTATAGTTAGATTTAAAAGACAGATACATGTTGAGGTGGGGTAAAATGGTGTAAATTTTGTAATGTAAACAATAACATATCTTTTATTAGGACATATTTTAAAACATAATTTATGTTTTTAGCAAAACATAAAATAATAATATTTGCAGTGCATTTCAACATTTCCATTTTTTTAATTTTCCACAGACTCTGCATGAAGAGTGTCACGGTTTTATACAGACTGTAAAATCTGCAGAAATTTACAACAAACTAAACTTAACAGGTAATGTACAAAAATTAATTTGCTTAACAAAAATACTATGGTCTTAGTCAAAACAAAAAAAGAAAAAGAAAAGTTACTTCAACATTTGCATCCATGTCTCTCATTTTCAACAGACACTGCCTGAAGACTGTTACAGAAAGATTGGCAGCAGGGGACCCTTTGTTATTTATAGAACACTAATTCAACACAACAAGTACAGTATAAAAAGTAAAAAAAAAAAAAAAACATCTATGCTCTTTAGTGTGTGCCAATGTTAAAACGCACTGCAACCTAAATAACCCTCTAAGTCTAACCCCCTACAACCCTATTGCCAACAATCACAAAAAAAAAAAAAATACTTATCCTAAGCCCTTAATGCCAACAGAGGGGCACACAAAACAGGATACTACAACAAATGTTGTAAACAGATATAAAATGGAAAAATATCTCCTGTTTTGTGGCCTCTAAGCCTAACCCCATAACTGAAACATGTAATGCCAACAGTGGCACACACAAAACAGGATACTACAAAAAATGTTGGTAACAAATATAAAATGGAAGGATATAGCCTCTTCTGTTTGCCCCAACCTATAAGCCTAACCCCATAACCTAAACCTATAATGCCAACAGTGGGACTCACAAAACAGGATACTACAACAAATGTTGTTCACAGATATAAAATGGAAGAATATAGCCTCTACTGTGTGCCCCAAACTATAAGCCTAACCCCATAACCTAAACCTCTAATACCAACAGTGGCGCACACAAAACAAGATACGACAGGAAATGTTCTTAAAACATAATAAATGGAAGGATCTATCCTTTTTGTATGCACCACTGTCTAAGCGTAACCCCATAAGCTAAACCTCTCTGAATACATACAAAATTGAAGTATATATTGTGTTTTCTATGCTCTTAGTACAAAAACAAATTGATTTAAATGTTATTTTAACGTCATTTGCATCTCTCTCTATAATTCTCAACAGACATTGCCTGAAGTGTCTCATCATCTCTACATGAATTTAGACACAACACATTGAAGACAAGAGATACAGTATTACAATTTACAAAAAAAAAATACATCAAGTACTGCTGTTTACACATATAAAATGGAAGGAGCTATCCTGTTTTGTGTCTGCCTTTGTTGAAACGTACTGCAACCTAACACTCTAAGCCTAATCCCATAATCATAAACCCCTAATGACAACATTGCCACATGGAAAAAACACTATACCAACAAAAATAAAGGGGCACCCTAAACCCTAATGCCAACAGTGTTGCACACAAAACAGAAAAGGACAATGTTAACATATACAAAATGGAAGTAAATATAGTATTTTAGGTGCGCCACCCTCTAAGCCCAATTGCATACCCTAAACACGTAATGACAACAGTAGTGCACAAAAAACACAACTAAACCCATGATGACAACATTGCCACACACAAAACAGGATAACACAATAAAAGCTGTTAACATATACAAAATAGAAGGACCTATGTTTGCTCTGCGCCTTTCACAACATAGACTGCAACCTAACTAGTCTGCTAAGTCCAACCTCATTAAGCTAACCCCATAATGCAAACAGTGGTGCACACAAAACAGGATAGAAGAAAAAATAACCAAAACAAAATAACTAAAAGTGTATTTAAACAAGAAAAAAAAAAAAAACAGCAAATGTACTAATGTACTACTTTTATTTACAGATTAATATGGCAGATACTGAAAAGAAAGAGGAAAAGAAAAGACGTCAAACTAGACAACGTCAAAAAACATGGGCAGATCAGCAGACGCCCAAGCCAAAAGGAAATTCGACAACAAAAGAATGACAGAGACTCGCAAGCAAAAGACTAGCGGCTGACAAACTAACATCCAAGCTCAAGAAGGCAACTAAAAAGCAAAAGCATTTCGAAAATGTGGCTGAACAATCTGATAAGAATTCTGATGATTTAGAGAGTCATACTGATATATCTGCTCACAATTGTCCTTTATTTACATCTTTGACAGTAGAGGTTCATAATTGTGGTAATATGAATATTGTCTGTCAGTTTTGTGGGGCTTATCATTTCCAACAGGTAAGATCCAGAGATGGCCAGTTTGTTAAATGCTATCAAAAAGGCAAGGTAAGACTTCCACAAAGACACCACTTTCCAACATATTTAAAAAGCATTATGACTGAGCCTACTCTCCCTAATTACCAAAATTTTGAAACAGACATAAGATCATATAATAGTGCCATATCCTATGCATCTATGGGTGCAACATTAGCTACTAATGTGCCAGGACATGGCCCTTACTATTTCAAAGTACAAGGACACATTTACCATCGTACTTCTCATTTACATCCAGAAGAAGGTGAGCAAAGAAACATTTCTCAACTATATATCCTAGATACAATGGAAGCTGTTGAACAATGTATGCAGCTTCCAGAAGATACAGAAATTCTTACCCATTGTTTATATAGAGCTTGATAAAATTATGGCCCTTAAAAACTGTCAGAAATAGAACAAAAAAAATAATTCATGTGGAATTACATCAATTACCAATCCCAAGAGTCAAAATGGTTCTTAAAAGAGATCTCCATACTGATAAATGCTATTACAACTTACAAACATCAAACGAACCCCCATTTCAAAGGGATATTAGAATATATCCCAGAAATAAAGAGCAACCTTACATCAACATAAGTATATTAAGTACTAATTTAGATCCAATGACAGATCCAATTTTTTCCCCAATGGGGAAGCCAGATGGGAACCCAAATTAACACTTGACAGTTACCCAAATTCAAAAGTATGCGTCAGAAATAATATTTCCATGCATGAATTTAAAGTGGCTCAAACAGCCATTCGAGATGGATTTAATCCTATTTTATGTAGTGGAAAACTGACAAACAATGGATCATTGATTCATATTTGTAAGTTGAGGCAAATAATTTAAATTTAATCAAATATCAATAAGATAAACTATGTGTAGAACAGTATTGTGGACTAATGGATTATGTCGCTGAGGCAGAGAGCTTGCAGCTGGCAAAGTCTTAATTTTACCTTCTTATTTCCAAGAATATCCTCACAATATGCAAGTAAGATACAATGACGCGATGGCTCTTGTAACTAAATTTGGAAAAACAGATTTATTTATTACATTTACATGTAATCCATAATGGCCAGAGATTGTACAGAATCTACTAATTGGACAAATTGCTTCCGATAGATCATATTTAGTGGCAAGAGTCTTCAAAAGCAAATGAACAACCATAACTCAGTTATTTGGCTAATATCTGGCTAATGTTTATACCATAGCATTTTAAAAAAGAGGCCTTCTACATGCACATATGCTTATAATCCTTCAAGAGAAATATATATTGGATACTGGTGATAAGGTGGATTCAGTAATTATTGCAGAACTACCAGATCCAGAAATACATGGTAGACTACATTAGATTGTAACTTATTGCATGATTCATGGTCCATGTGGAAATATTAATCCAAAATCACCATGTATGGAAAATAAAAAATGCACTAAAGAATTTACAATAGATTATAGAGACAAAACTTATGCTAATTGTGATGGCTATCCATTATATAGAAGAAGAGAAGGCCAAAATGCCATTATTCATGGAAAAAAGTTGACAACAGATATGTGGTGCCATGCAATCCACATTTGCATCTTCTCAAATGCTCCAAATGCATTAGCTATGTGGGACAAATTTAAAACAAATATGTCTGAAGACTTTTTGCAATAAGCCTAATGCAGAATTAAAAGCATTAATTGAAATTAAAGAGGTCTTTCTCTCTCATGGATCAAATTTTAATCTGCCAGATCCAGGACTCATAGATGAAGTAAACTTTGAAGACTATGATATTCAGCTTCAAAAACAAATAGCACAAGAAAAACTTGCAACTTTAAATACATTACAATTGCAAGCATTTAACGCCATAAAAAGTGCACTAGACGATGACTTGCTCAAAGAGCGTTATTTCTATCTAGATGGACCTGGTGGATCAGGAAAAACTTACCTATAAAATGTATTGATGAGATTTGTTTGCGCACAAGGCCAAATAGCACTGCCATTTGCAACAACTGGAATTGCCACACTTTTGTTAGAAGGTGGAAGAACTGTGCATATTGGATTTAAACTGTCAGTTCCCATTCTGGAAACATCAGTGTTGGATATACAAATTACAATTTTACAAGCAAAAAAAATTTAGAAAAGTAAATTAATTATAATTGATGAAGCTACAATGATGTCATGCCATGCACTACAATATATTGACCTTTTGTTGCGTGAAGTCATGGATAAATTAAATAATGAAAAACAGAACAAATTCATAATTTACCCGATCATACCGTGGAAATTCCATTGCAAATAATTTGCAAACAGGACATTATATCGGCTATATT
The DNA here is from genome assembly GCA_027410445.1 of Discoglossus pictus. Lineage (NCBI taxonomy): Eukaryota > Metazoa > Chordata > Amphibia > Anura > Alytidae > Discoglossus > Discoglossus pictus. Next base: position 108,934,629 of record CM050164.1, read on the forward strand.
CCAAAATACAATAACTAGTGACGAATATGCAGAGCTTGCAACCAAAGTAATATTAACATCCAAAAATAAAAATGCATTGCTTCTGAATAATGAAATATTAAAATGAATAGATGCACCACAAAAAAAATGATCACAGTGCTGATTGTGTATTTGGTAATGACAAATAAAGTCGAACAAAATTTCAACTGAATTTATTAATTCATTAACTCCATCTGGAATGCCACCACATATTTTGCAGCTAAAAAAGATGCAATTGTCATGTTACTGCAAAATATGAACCAAAAAAAAGACTAGGAAAAGGCACCAGATTCATTGTTCAAAAATTAAAAGACCATTTCATAAATGCCGAAATTCTCAATGGTACCCATAAAGGTGAAAGAGTTTTCATACCAAGAATAGATTTGACACCAAGTGAAAGTAGCTTGTCTTTTGTACCTCAGAGAAGACAATTTCCCGTCATCATGGTATTTGCCATGACCATTAATAAATCATAAGGACAAACTTTTAAATCTGTTGGAATTATTTTTAGAAGAACCAGTATTTTCCCATGGCCAACTGTATGTTGCATTTTCAAGATGCAAGAATCCAGATGAAATTCAAGTTTATATTGAAAACAACCAAAGTCAGGGTAATTTATTAGATGATGGCCGAATTTTTACAAAAAACATTGTCTAATAAACTGTAAATTAAATTTAAAAAAAATAATAATCTTTAGCTACAAATAACCCAATTAAAAAAGCAACAGTGCTCTTATATCAACAAATTCACAAAAAATACCACAACAAATATAGAGAACAGTGGTTTTATTTCGAGGATGCTATTTTATGTCACTCGGGCTCTTTTTAGAGACCACTATTTAGCTAAGGAAACTCTATAAAATGGCAAAAAAACATCAAGAACAGTGGTAATATATAGTGACGAACTTTGATGCCTGGTGGTCTCTTTTTAGAAGACCACTCTATGTGCCATTTACAAGAACTACAAGAATGCAAAAAAAAGAAAAACAACAATAAACAATGGTTTATCCCACAGACAAAATTACAAGTCTCCTGGGCTCTTTTTAAGGGAACCACTTCGACATACAAATAAAAAAAAATTGAATGTCTTGGAAGTGACTTTTGCCAGGATTGGCCCCACAAAACAGTTACCTTGCATTTTCTCAAACTTACTGTTTCAATTTGAATACATTAAGTTCATGTTTGTCATGTTAAAATTTTGTTTTCCAAGGAAAGAAAATTTGTTTCATTGTACGTAATTAAGGTTTCATGTTAGCAGAAGGATGATCATTTGTTGTAAAATGTAAAGGTTTAGTTTAATTACATAGAGAGTATTGATCCAAGGAGTAATCCGGTTGCCAGCTAATGGGGTCAGAAAGGAATTATTTTTTTTGCCTACTTTGAAACAATTGACCAAGTTTCACTGAATTTTTTTGGGTTTGCCTTCCTCTGGATTCAGTATTCAAGATTACTGTATTTTTTGAAAATGTTATTTTCAATGTTATTACATTACGTTAATGTTTGCATTGTTAACATTAGTTACATAGTTACATAGTAATTTAGGTTGAAAAAAGTTCAACCTGTTAAGATCTCCTCTGATCTGCAATATGCTGATTAGTTATTAATTAAATTATTGATTAAATAATTATTAATAGTATAGTATTGGAGGATGAATAAAGAGTTAGTCCATCAAGTTCAACCTTTTTAGATCTCTATTGATCTTTTTAATGTGGACTATTTATTATTAAATGTTAATTGTTATTTGATCCAGAGGAAGGCAAAGAGAAAAAAAAAAAAACATTGAAACTTTGCCAATTGTCTCATAAGAAAAAAAAAAAGCAAAATTCCTTCCTGACCCCAGAAACTGGCGATCAAATTTCTCCCTGGATCAATATTCCTTTGCTAGTTATCTAGGATAGCCTTGAATCTCCTCTTTATTCAAAAATATATCTAACCCCTTTTTGAAGTTGTCTATCGAATTCGCTGTCACCACGTCCTTTGGTAGAGAATTCCAGAGTTTAACCACCCTAACTGTGAAGAACCCTTTTCTTTGTTTAAGGTGAAATCTTTTTTCCCCTAACCTCAAAGGATGTCCTCTTGTCAGTTGAAAATCTCTTGCTACAAAAAGTTCACTTGACAAAGCCTTATATTGACCCTGGATGTATTTATATAAGGTAATCATATCCCCTCATAAACGCCTTTTTTCTAGCGAAAATAAGTTTAATTTTGTTAGTCTTTCTTCATAACTTAGCCCCTCCATTCCCCTTATTAGTTTTGTAGCCCTTCTCTGTACTTTTTCCAGCTCTAAAATGACTTTTTTATGAGATGGTGCCCAAAATTGTACTCCATATTCCAAATGAGGGCGTACTAGGGCTTTGTATAGTGGCAGAATTATATTTGCTTCCCTTGCTTCTATACCCTTCCTAATACATGCTAATATTTTATTTGCCTTTGCAGCCGCTGCTTGGCTTTGAGCGCTGTTACCTAGGCGATTGTCCACTAGTACTCCCAAATCCCTTTGAATATCGGATACCCCTAGACTTGCTCCATTAAGATTATAGATTGCATGGCTATTGTTCCTTCCCAAATGCATAACCTTGCATTTATTTGTATTAAATCTCATCTGCCATTTAGCCGCCCATTTCTCTAATTTATGCAAATCCTTTTGTAGGGAAAGTACATCATTATCTGATTTTATTACCTTGCACAACTTAGTGTCATCAGCAAAAATAGAGACACTACTTTCGAGTCCTACTTCAATGTCATTAATAAATATGTTAAAAAGGAGAGGACATAATACTGAACCTTGAGGAACCCCACTTATCACATTAGACCAATTGGAGTATGTTCCATTCACAATCACCTTTTGCTTCCTGTCTTTTAGCCAGCTATCGATCCATGAGCAAATATTTACTGCAATTCCTGTATCCCTTAGTTTGCTCACTAGTCTTCCATGTGGCACTGTATCAAATGTCTTTGAAAAATCTAAAAAGACTACATCCACTGAGTTGCCCTGATCCAAGTTCCTACTAATCTCCTCATAAAAACTAATTAGATTGGTATGACACGACCTATCCTTCATAAATCCGTGTTGACTGCTACCTATGATCCTGTTCAAATAGAACATTGTATTTTACAAGGTTTCAAACATTGTTTTATTGGATGTTATTAAGGCTTTATGTCAGTAGCAGCATGATAATTTGTTCAAAATGTAAATGTATAATTAAATAGACAGGATTAATCCATGGAGTAATCCGATCGCCAGTTACTGGGGTCAGGAAGGAATTAATTTCCCCCCCCTTTGATACAATAGGAGTTTTTACTGTTTGCCTTCCTCAGGATTCAATACCTATATGCTTTACCAGTAGTTCAACTAAAAGTTGCACGTTAAGAAGCATTCTATAATGGTTTCAAATGCTCATTCATACAAAGTTGACCTATTCTTATGTTACTCATGCATTGCTCAGAATTTAAGATGTTAGTATTGTTAAAAATAATTGGTTGACCTCTGTTTCCAATATAAGTTGCATGTTACAAAGCTTTATGTAATGGTTTACAATATGTATTCATACAAATTACATCCATTGTTATAATATTACTGCATACATGACAATTAAAAAGGTTAATATGGTTAACAGTTGTTGAAATACAAGTTGAATGTTAAAAAAAATGTTTTTATTATAATTGTTGTACTTCTTTGTAGATAAGGAAAAGGGATTGTTGGACAGTGTCAGAGACTCACATTGTATGTCAAACAGCATTCACAGATTTACAATGTTATTGTCCAGTTGTCATTCTTGCCACAAGCTCATTCTTTAAGTCATACATCTTTTTGAGTATCTTTAGATAATTTCCTCATGTCCCCTTACTCATGGGACACCGTTACATGGCTGCCTAATCATTTTTTCTTTTGACTCCCACTGAAAGCCCCCTAACTAAATGTATGCTACACCACTGAATTCAGGACACTCAGAATCATCACCTAGCTTCTCATCCTTCCCCTCTGACTCCAGTCATGCCCCATCTTCAACTCCTACTGGAAAGAAATTAAAGTTACTAGACTTTGTGACATTAATGAGTCTAATCTATCTTATGAAACGATATGTGATAAATATTATCTCCCTATTCAGGAACATTTTGCCTTTTGCCAAATCAAACACTTTATAACACATTTATTATGCAATTATGCATTTATTATGCAATTATGGACACCCACAAGACACTTGGTTATCAAGCCTTTGTAGCAGGACTCTTACCCATTACATTTTGGGTACATTATTTGATACCATTAATGCATCTCCTGAGGATCACAAATTGGCAAACAAAGTTACCCACTCTGGGACCATTACCTGTGTGGGATTGTTGGATTTGGGAAGAGAGGAATTGATGCAGAGAAACCAGTGGAGCTGAGAACAAGTAGAGACACAAAGAGAGAGAAATATTTTGTGTGCTGCTGAAAAGACACAGAGAGACTGCAGCCTGGAGCTGATAAGCAATCCAAATAGAAAAGAGAAAGTCTGGACTTTGTGGATCTTGCGATGTTGGTGATGTTTGCAATGTTGGTAACGCATGTGCGTCCCTTGCAAAGCGAGACGAGCAGTTGACTGCAAGCCAGCGGGACTTAGGCTGCAATGAGTGTCACAGGTGCTCATCGCAAGGCTCGCAGGAGTTAGGCGGTAAACTAGCACCAGAGGCACTCATTGCAGGGCTGATGATGAGTGCTGCAGGCGTTCATCCCGAGGCACACAGGACTTTACAAAACCATAGTCGATGGACGCGTTAGCCAGCAAAAAACTTAGCACTTTGCCACTGATCGCGAGGAACGCAGTTTGCTAATTTAACGGCCAAAATTGTATCAAGCTCGTAACTTTAAAAACCCGGCAGACGAAAAACTAAACAAGAGTGCCTGCTTTGAACAGCGAGAGAGATGAGGTGCAGATCCTAGAAGAGAGGACCCTGGAAAAGGTCATGTGAAAGATAATGAAAGATAATGTACTAGAGCAGAAGCAGGTTGGACATTTGAAGCTGATACAGTTCTGTGAGAATTATCATATTCAACCTATTAAGACACCTGGAACAGAAAGAATTAGGTCCTGTCCTGGCAAACCATGGGCACAGGACATTTTGCACAACTAAGTAGACAGTGATGAAAAGTAGGAAGAGAAACTGCCTGGGAAGGTGATTATGATGAAGATGATGAACCTAAGGAGGGAGAGTTGGATACCCTGCAGAAAGAGCTATGGAAGGGAGCCCAACAAGCTCAAAGTATCACAGAGTTAAAAAGATTGTCAGCAGAGAGACAGCTGGAATTTGAACCAGACACCAAACCCCATCTGGTTTTGTTGAAGGAGCAACTAAATGATGTGAAGATGTTGGTGAGGGAGATCCTTATAGGTGTGAGTAGTGAAAGAACTGGAAGAGCAGAACCTTCAGGAGTTACAAAGTAGTCTCGCCAGTGCAGAGAGGTGAAAAGAAGAATTTACAGAGATGACATTGTACAGCAGATGTGTCGTCTCTCATAAACTGCCTCATTAACCTAATTTTTTTTGTGCTTTGGAATGCCATGTGTCTCTTTCCAGCATCTCCCCACTGTGCCTTCCCTGTGTGTTTCTCCTCTATGTGTCTACTGAATGTTTGTATGGCGCACTCTGACTGGCGTTGCAAAGTCCTTTGTGTCTGGCATTGTACTGTCTTTGGCGTTGTGTATTTTCTATGTCCGGCGTTTTTGGCGTTGTGTATTTTCTAAGTCCAGTGTGCCTGGCTTTGTTCGTGTAAGTGTTACTGTGTTTGCCGTCGTGTATTTTCTAAGTCCCGCGTGCCTGGCTGTGCTCAGCCTCATTTTCATCCAGTTTCAGACTTTTTTGTGTTTTTCATCCACAATTTTTTTTCTCGCTTAGCTGATCTTTCAGTGATGGAACACAGTAAATTCAGCCCAAATTAGCTTGCAACCTCCCTCCCAGGCATCCTGGCTCTCCCTCTGTGCTGTTTGTGAGGTGTTTTTTTTTTTTTTATTGTTCTTTTTGTTTATCGTGTTATCCGTTTTCCGCGGTTCGGCCGTTAACTTCGTATTTTTCTGAGGTTGGATTTTTTGCCCCCAAGCCTAATTGCAGCCTAAGTCCAGCGTGCCTCAACTGCTTGCATCTCTTCATTTCAGCTTAAGTCTCACATGTTTCAATGCTTCAACTGCTCGCCTCACTTTGCAGGGCTCGCAGGGCAATGAGCAATTTATTTTCAGTTGTGCCAAACAAATCCAAGCAACCCTCACTGGGCCCTAACCCCAGTATGCACAAGCAAAGCCGATCCCAAACGCATTCACATAGATGGCCACTGCTGAGACAGTCCACTCCATCATCTCTACTACCACAACAGACCAAGTCACAACTCGCACAACTGCATCCATTGATCACACTCACACAGATGGCCACTACTGAGCAAACCCACACCATAAGCTCTATTATTATTAAAACAGATTAAGCCTCAACACACAAAACTCCATCCGCCTCTCACTCTCACACAGATGGCCACTGCTGGACCAGCCCACATCATCTACTCAGCGCCACAATAGACCAAGTCACAGCACATACACCTATATCTACCACTTACACTCACAGAGATGGCCACTGCTGAAACAGCCCACACCATCAGCTCCAGCAACACACCAGATTGAGTCACAACTCACACAGCTGTATCCCCCACTCACACTCATACTCAGCATTATGAATGCAATTTCAAAGAGATTCCCATGTAAATTTATATTTAGTTAAATAGATTGTTTGGAACTCTTTTTTCTGTATGGCTTTTCTCAGCTTCTCACAAGAATATAGTAACACTAACTCTATTATAAATATATATGTTATTCTTATTTTGTCACTGTTCTAGTGATTTTAGAATGTCCATAGATAGAATTTCCTATTCCTTTTCGCTTTTGTTGTAATAGATTTGGTGCAAAGCACCGGGGAAATATATACTAAATATCTACACTTATACTCTTAGATGCACCTGATCAGACAATACTTAAGACTGCTACTGGAATTTAGATGTGGCAGATTTTGGACTGCAGTCTGTGTTTGGCGGCTAAAGGACTGAGGCCCTCATTCAATTGCGATTTGGCCAATTGAATAGGGGTCTAAATAAGCACATAACATATTTTTTTTAAAGAAGTTTTTAGTTAGTGAAAACCTTGCTTTTGGATAGATGTTAACTAATTAAAATCCTCTTTAAAAAATATATGTTATGTGCTTATTTAGACCCCTATTCAATTGGCCAAATTGCAATTGAATGAGGGCCTGAGTGAATAATTGATCTGGGCTGAAGACACACACAAAGGAGCGTGTGCAGAGTTTGAATTGAGAAAAGAGTGAACACAGAAAGAAAGGTGTTTTGTCTGAAGCCAGAAGAAAAGACACACACAGAAGTGTGTACAGAGTTGGGAAAAGAGACACAAACAGAGACATGTGCATACAGGTGTCTGAAGCTGAAAAAGACACAGACAGAGAGCTGGGAGCCCATAATCATTCTGCTGCAGAGTTAAGATCTGGAGTTCTGAAGTATACAGGCCAGTTATTTTGAGCACACTATTGATCTATTTGTTTTGTCTTTGCTCCACACAGGTTTTGCTGAATGGGAGCTAGATAGTGAGGGAACTGTCTATAAATATAGGTAGTGCTTTGGTGGAAGCAAGTCTGTTATTTGCTTTGATTTGTTATGGTGTGTAATTTTGGATCACTGGAAAAGTATTGATGCTCATTTTAAGTGCCTGAAACATGGGCCCAAACCTAGTGGAGACTAGCAACTAGACACAAATGGTAAATGTGATGTGCTTTAAAATTGTGTTGTAAACTGCTTTATTTTAAAACTGCAAATAGGAATTTGATTAATGAATATACATTTTAGAAGTATGATCTTTTTGAGACAAAAATAACAATATTCTAAATAATCTTTCCATTGAACAAAAGTATCTGCAAATACACACTTATGCCTGCTCTCTACTGTTTATATTTCTATAAGATTTAGTGATTAATAATTACTTTAGACTCTAAATCCAAATGTATGAATTAATGAAAGCAATCTTGTAAGTGTAGAAATATGTTGTCTAGCATCATTCTATTTACATCACATAACTAATGTTTTCAATGTTTAAGAAATGAAGCTCATGGAAATAAAGATTATAACAGTTCTACTATTTTAAAATATAAAGATCAGTCTTTCTGTCACTCTAGCAATGGCCATGATGTCATCGAGGGGCAGGAAAATGACATAATTGTGAGAGGGGCCTGAGAGCTGGAATAACAGCCACTATTACTCACCTGAGAAAGAGAGAGAGAGGGACAGCACAGAGAGAGACGACACACATAAAGCACAGTGAGAGAGAACATGCCAAACAATGCAACCAGTGGAATAACCACCAACATTAAACACCTCATGAAGATAGAGACACAGCACAAAGAGAGACCGGGCACAGACAGACAGCATATTAATCACATAACACAGAGAGACAGCGCACAGAGAGACAGTACAGAGACAGACAGCACAGAGAGAGATAGCCCAGATAATTCAATATAACATTCTATGATTCCACCATGTATGACTGGCAAGTTACTAGTTTAATATATGTAACAAAATAATATATATAAAAACAATATTATAAAGATGAGTTATAAAATCATTGCAGGTTTGCCTTGTGAGTTATTCACCAGAAAGTATGCATTTTTCTTAGTAGCTCATGCTGTTTCGAGCTTTTCAATTTATCTGAGATAACATTTGAGTTGTGGCCAAACAAGGTTCCATGGCGGGGCATTTCTTGAAACCTGTTGAAAACACCCAAATACTGTTGCACTAAATGGAAATTGAAAGCATGTTTAATGATTACTGTTTTCCTATTTCATTAAAGTAAAGGAATTAAAATCACTAGTTTATAGAGTAAGCTGTTTAAGTAAAATAAAGTGTTAGTGCAGATGAGGGGAATGAGATATCTTCTCTTGAATAACTAAACACAGAAAAAGATTTCATAGATATTGTACCTGCCTACATGTATTCATATTTTAAACCCCCCCAGCCAAAAGAAAAACATTACAAATATAAACCAAGGGAAACAGCACTGATTCTGGAGTGCTAACCATGCTTATGGATTTCAGTAGTTCCCTGCTCTCAAATCACCTTATTTTTCTTTAGAAATGCAGCAGAAGCATTGTGCTTTGAATCATTCTTATGGAAGATAATTTCATGAAAAAAAAATATTTTTAACTTTGTCACCTTTAGACCTGTCCATATCACTGATATTAGAAAGTTTACAGTATACACTATGACCCTCATTCAATTGAGCTTTCGGGAGATCTGGGCATCGGAAATGTAGCCTGCAAGTTATTTTGCTATTCAATTGACGTCTTTTTGTGGGCTCCTATCGGGTTATGAGCTCCGGCCTCCGATTCACTGTGATGGTTCACATGGCAAGTTAATGCCCCTTCAAGCCTTTGATTTTTCACGGCCGCAAAAGTTGCATACGCTAAAATCGCTATTCAATTGCTCTGATTCCTCCTCGCTAACCACTCCATCAAGCCCGCATATGGCAAAAGTCGAACCATGAGTTACGGGTACCAAGGTTGACTCGCAAAGGGCTTAATGACATGTCCAGAGAACTTTAAAAGCAAATAAAAAATCAATACTTTACTCTAATTAAAGGCAAAGTGATGTTAGGTCGTATAATTATAGCACAATTACAGCACAACATTCTCAAGTTCGTAAATCGGCCAAATAAAATACTTTATTTCATGTTTCATTTCCATGTTATATCGATCCCGGCAATCAATGTGTTAATACATATAATGGAACTTGAATGTAACAGAATATCATATTTATGGTTTTATTGATATTGCAATATTTCAGGAATGTGGGTTCAATGGTAATCTGTTATTGAAGCCCGTAGGACTTTGAAATCCAAACTCCATTTTCCATTGATGTAATGATGACAATCTTTTTTTCCATCTCTGGAGTTACGGCCTTGGTTAATCCATCTGTTCAAGCTTGCAAATGCTACATACTATGACATGGTTTCCGAATTTTATTATGGGCCCATAACTTGGGGCCTTCAGCTATTAAATAGCACCATAACTTGCGAGCCCTGCAGGCCCACAGCAGGCCCGCAGACATATGGCCTATACCTCCATAACTTGCACCTCCGAATTGAATAAGGCTCCTTATCTGTGATAGAGAGGTTACTCATGGTTAAGGGTCCTTTACCATATAGTGGTTACATCTGTATAATGTGACAAACCAGGGGTGTGTTTAATCTATATGTAAGGAGATAAAAGTGAGCAATTCCCAAAGTCTATTTATATATAGATAGTATTTATCACACCTATCCCAGATAATCTGTAAGACACATCCTCAAATAACCACTGAGGATTTTGTATCATTTTAATAATTCCCTACATTTTTATTTATATTTTAATAGGCTGGAATACAAGGTATGTTTTAATGATGGTCATACATTCTAGTGCTTTCTTGAGGTTACGCCCAAACATAACATTTAAGGAATAAAAGTTATGTTTTAATGATGGTCATACATTCTAGTGCTTTCTTGAGGTTACGCCCAAACATAACATTTAAGGGAGTGTTAGGGCTTTGTTTCTTTCAAAGTTGCCATATTGTTGAAAAGTATTAAAATATTAGATCTGAAAATGTTTCTTTAGTTTCCTCCATTTTTATAGTGCCCAAATCTCTTTTCTGTGTTGTCATTGCAAAATCCTGGGGAAAGATAAAATTACTTTACATTTTTTTAGAGTTTTTATTGATTACTAAAAATTACAATGTGTTGAACTATATGGATTACTTGTAAAGTGGCCAGTCCTCCAACCAGTAAAAATACAAATCATCATCATGAACTTTTATGTAAACTACTCTTTATTATATTGTAACAAAAATATGTACATTATTTTTTTGTACCTTGTATGTGTTTCGCCCTTAGCAACAAGTATCAGGGTCATGGCAATCAATGGAAGACCAAAGGCCCTATTAAATTTGCCTATTTGGAGTTCCAGAAGCCCATAAAGGAGCCTGCAAAATTTACGGCTATTAAATTGGCCTCCTTTAGCTACCCGCAAACGATCTGTGGGTTACAGGCTTAAAATCCCTACGGGCCATAAAAATCAGAACTCCGTCCCAGCAAAGACTTTGATCTGTCAAGTCAGTAAATTCTACAATCATAAAGTGCTATTACATTTTTACAATTCCCCAAAAACGCGCCGGTGTTCAAACCTGTAAACGGCAAATGTTGCCAAAAACATTGCGGGCTCCAAATAGGACACGCAAAGGTTTTAAAGACAAGTCCTTTACACTATAAAAAAACAATATAAACACACCACTGGCATTTAAAAAAAAAAGTCATCATATGTTGGAATGATCATGCATATGCCAATATGAAAAGCCATGCTGCAACAGGCATAAAGCAATTAAAGACACAATACCTGATTAAATTGCAACACAAAAACATAAAACTGCATGCCATATTAACCCTCTCTCACTCACAGAGGCTCTCATGTGGACCCTAAAATATAATTATAATTGCATATACATCTCGCTCATCACATCTACGTTGGGAAGAGAAATAGTGGCCAAATTACACCGCCACATTTATCAAGTACCAGGGGAATATTTTAGATTTGATTGTTCAGTCATTCAGTCTTGTCTGACTCTCTGTGCCCATATGGACTGCAGCACATTCAGTTATATGTCTGTCTTTGCTTTTCCACAAGGTTTGAAAGCCAAAGATACTGGAGTGGGTTGACAGTTCCTTCTCCAGTGGACTGCCATTTGTCTGACCTCTTTGCTATGACCTGCCCACCTAGACTGGCCCTACATGGCATAGCTCACAGCTTCATTGAAGTTCATAAGCCCCTTCACCACCACAAGGTAGAGATCCAGAAGGGGACCATGTGAACATAGACCACACTAATCTACTCTAACACATCAAGAGGGGCCACAAACACAACTCACCTCCATCAGGGATAATCTCCACTAATCCCATCCTGAAAAGTCCCAAGCCATTACTGGTGGCCATGTGCCAAAATGTATACCCATTATCATGTGGTGAAATCCCATCAAATGTTTTGCTATCAATCAATTTACATTATCACCTGTCATATTTCTATCAGCCCTTCAGGGCAATGTTGATACTCCACAGTATCACAAATTGGACCTGTCATGTGTATTATCTCTATATTATTATATACTAGTGACTTGCTCGTAAAAAAATGATGGTCAATAGAATTTTTAATGCTGGGAAAACTGTTTGCCACACAATATTGGTCTCTGACATTCTTAACCTTTTGTTTTATTAAGTACCAATAAATAGAACATTTTTAATAAAACTTTTTAATTTTTTTAACTTTCAACTTGTATTTAACCAACAGGTATATATATATATATATATATTTATAAATACGAACTGTTTTATTTGTCATACATGTAATAACAATATAACAATTTTTTATTTTTTCATGAATAAATATTGTAAACCATAACAAACTTTGTAACATGCAACTTGTATTTTAACCAATAATAACATTTTGACTTGATATTTATCTATAAATAACAAACAACTATGTAAATTTTCCAAAACAAAGTATTTTGTACACTAACATGCTTTGTAACCTTTTTTTTTAAACTCATGTTAAATTAAATTAGCATTGAATCCAGAGGAAGGCAAAGAATAAAACCCCCCATTGAAATTTGGCCAATTGTATCAAAGAGGAAAAAAAATTAATTCCTTCCTGACCCCATTAACTGGCGATCGGATTGCTACCCGAATCAATACTACATCTTAAAATTATACAGTTGAATGTATTAACAAATGCTGAAACTTGTGTTACCATAAATGTTTGACTATATTCAAAATCGCTTGAAGTAACTTTCCACAACTTTGAAAAGACAATGTTATACAATATAGCTTTAAATAACTTTCCATAACTTTTAAAAATAATGTTAACATGTTAAATACTACTTTAAAACATTTAAATATAAGCTTACAATTAAAGTAAATGGCACCTAATTGTTTTGTGGGGCCAATCATCTGAAAAGGTAACTTGTAAGACCTTCCAATCTGTGTAACCACAGTTTTGTGTTGTTTTTCATAGTTTTTTGTTTCTTCTTGTTGTACTTTGTTGAAATGGCATATCGAGTTTCCTATTGGAAATAGTGGTCCTCTATTCAAAGAGTCCCAAAGACCTCTAATTGTGTCCAGGAAGTAAAACCACTGTTCTCTCTGTTTTTTTGCCATTGTATTAAGTTTCTCCTTAAAATATTGCTACTTTAAAATCAGTTGGAGTAACATAAAAAATTTTCGTCAAAATGAAAGCACCGTACTGTATATTTACAGCACCTCATAGTACACAATGTTTTTTGTAAAAACACATCCATCTTCCAATAAATCACCCTGGCTTGTGTTTTCTTCAACATGTACTTTAATTTCCTCTATATTGTTGCATCTTGAAAATGCAACATATAGTTGTCCATGTGCAAACACAGGGTCCTTCAAAAAAATAACAACAGAATTAAAAGTTTGTCCTTGGGATTTATTGATGGTCATGGCAAAATTGTCTCCTTTGAAGGACAAAAGGCAAACCACTCTCACTTGGAGCATGGGAAATTGTCTCCTTTGAAGGACAAAAGGCAAACCACTCTCACTTGGAGCCAAATCAATTCTCGGTATAAGAACTGGTTCGCCTTTATGGGTACCACTCATAATTTCTGCATGTATAAAATGATCCTTTAATTCCTTCACAATTAATCTGGTCCCATTACAAAGTCCTTTTTTTGGGATTCAAATTTCTCAATAGCATGATAATTGCCCCTTTTTTAAGTTGCAAAACATGTGGTGGCATTAAAGAATTAATGAATTCCATACTAAAGTTTGCTTCACTCTCTTTGTCGTCAGCTAGAACAGAATCTGCACTATAATAGTTTTTTTGGGGAGCATTAATTAATTTTAATATTTTGTTGTTTAAATTTAAGGCATCGTAATTTTTTGATGTCAATATGACTTTGCTTGCAATGTCAGAGTAATCCTCATTATTGATGGTATTGAGGAAGATTGTTTAAATTTGTGGTTCTTTTGAAATCATTTCTGGTGGAATTTGCACTGCATCACCAGGTAAATTAGTTATTTTTGGCTGATTTCCTTCTCCAATGTTAATGAGCCAATTATTGAATTGATTTCACCCTTCAGATCTCATATTTACTTCTAATCTGAGGTGTGTAAATATTTTCCAAAGCTTACTTCTTTTAATACACATTTCGACTATGTCAGTACGATTGCCATGTGGCACCCCAGGTAATGTTTGCCAGAAATCTCCTCCTAACAACATCACCTTTCCACCAAATGGCAAATCATTAGCCATAACTTCTTTTAATAATCGATCAATACATTGGAGGGCATGACATGGCATCATAGTTGCCTCATCTTTTATAATTAATTTACTCTTCTGCAATTTTTTGGCTTGTAATGAATTCATTCGAATATCCAACACTGATATTTCCATTTGTTTCATTGCCGGCCGTGAAGCAAACAAATTGACTTTGTGGCAGATGGACAGCTAATCGATACACAGCATGTGACCGATCATGCATCTCAAATTTCAGAAGACGCCACATTGCTTCAGGAGCACTTACATAGTGAGCATCTAAATAAGAAGAAAGTTCGTCATGTAAAATAGGGTTGTCTTTTTCATTGTCTGCACCTTGCACAACAACAGTTGCTGCATCATATCCTTTATATATATACTTATACACATATTTTATGGATTTGATGGAAGTGCAAGCTTCCACATTGATATGTGCATTGTACTTCATCAGCAAATGTGTATTGTATGGAACCACATATTTATTATCGACCTTTTGGCCACGGATAATAGCTGTTTGTCCTTCTCTTCTTTTATACAAAGGGTATCCATCACAATTAACATAAGTCTGCATTTGAAATTGTTTTGGAAACTCTTTTATGCATTTCTTATTTTCCATACATGGTGAGTTTGGATTGCTCTCTCCACATGGGCCATGTATCATTCTATGAGTTACAATCTCATAAAGTCTTGAATGCTTTTCTGGATGTATCAGTTCAGCACTAATCACTAAATCCACTCTATCTGCTGTATTTAATTTATTTTTTTCTTTGCAAGATTAAACGTTTATGTGCATGTGGCAGGCCTCTTTTTTGAAATTCAATAGTATAAACAAAAGCCACACATTTTCCAAATAAGTCTGCTTTAGTGAGATCATAAATTAAGGAATTAAGTTTGATTTTGAATACTCTTGCAACCAAATCTGGTCGGTCAGAAGTAGTTTGTCCAAGCATAACATTTTCTTTGATCTCTGGCCATTGTGGATTACATGTAAATGTAATAAATAAATCTGGTTTGCCAAATTTAGTGACAATAGCCATGGCGTCATTGTATCTTTCTCGCATATTGCGAGGAGATCCTTGGAAAGAGGATGGCAAAATCATTGCTCGTCCAGCAGGAATGTTTCTGTTTGCAGCCAATTCAGCGACATAATCCATCAATCCACAATATTGTTCAACTCGAAGCTTGTTTTGTTGGAATTTGACAAAATTTAGATTATTTGCCTCGACTTGTAGATAAGAATCAATAATCCATTGTTGTGTGAGTTTACCCCCACATTAAACAGGATTATAATGATCCCGGACAGCAGTTTGTGCCACTTTATATTCCAGCATTGAGATATTGTTTCTAATACGAAGTTTACTATTTGGATAACTTTGCAACTGCAATTTTGTTTGCCAACCTGATTCTTCATTTGGAAATAAAATGAGATATGTCATAGGATCAAAATTACTGCTTAAAATATTGATGTTTATAAAAGGTTGTTCTTGATTGCGTGGATATATTCTAATATCCCGCTCAAATGGTGGTTCCCCATCATCATTTTTAAATACCATGGCAACCTTATTTGCTGTTGCTAAATTATAGCGTCTTTGATCAGTATGGCGATCCCTTTTGAGAACAATATTAACTCTTGGATTTGGCAATTGATGTCTTTGCGCATGTGCCAGTTGTTCTTTTTCAGGGTTGTTCGCCATAATGTTATCAAGCTGTTCAAAGACTAAGGGTAAACATTGTCTATTTTCAGGAAACAGCATTCGTTGTTCGAAAGCTTCCATTGTATCGAGTACATATAACTGTGCAAATTTCCTTTGCTCTCCTGTTTCTGGGTGTAAATGTGAAGTCCGGTGGTATATTTGTCCTTGGACTTTAAAACAATAAGGACCATGTCCTGGTACATTTTTGGCTAATGTTGCACCCATTAAAGCAAATGAAATTGCACTGTTATAAGAGCAAATTTTTTTCTTAAAATTGGTGCAATTGGGAAATGTAGGATCACTCATGATACTTTTTAAATATTCTGGGAATGTCTGTCTTTCTGGAAGTCTTACCTTTCCTTTCTGACAGCAACTAATAAACTCTCCATCAGTTGGTCGTTCTTTCAGAAAATGATAAGCCCCACAAAACTGACAAACCACATTCATTAATCCACAATAATGAGTGTCTACTGTTAGTGCTCTAATGAAAGGACTATCATGACCTTCATCAATTTAAATTTCATTTAAACTTTGTACATCTACATTGGTGTCATCTCTATCAACATTGGTATCAGCGGGCAAAATAGGTTCATTTGAGACAGTTTTACAGACATTTTTTTTTTACTTTTTCTTTTCTTTGAAACAGCAGACTCATTTTGTTGTTTTTTAGCAATTTTTATTTTATTTAGAAGTCTCTGTCGATCTTCTTCTCTTAAATGTTGTTAAGTCTCAGGGGTCTGTGCATCTCTCCATCTCTGCTTCCTTTCCCTTGCCATTCTTCTTTTATATTCTTTCTTATCTTCTGCATTGTCCGCCATTGTAATCTATCATTGTAAATAGACTATTAAGAATTACCTTAATTTTATTACACATATTTTTTACCTTGTCATATATTTCTAAAAATGATGTCTGTCTGCGTCTCTATGGCTGTCTGCGTCTTTATGGCTGTTTGCGTCTCTATGGCTGTCTGCATCTCTGCGTGTCTTTGGGTGTGTGTCTGTGTCTCTGGCTGTCTGTCTCTCTGCGTGTCTGTGGGTGTGTGTCTGGATATCTGTGGGTTTGTGTCTCTCTGGGTTTCTCCCTCTATGTCTGGGTGTGTATCTTTCTGGGTGTGTGTTTGTATATCTGTGGGTCTGTGTATCTCTCTGGGGGGTGTTTGTATGTCTGTGTATCTCTCTGGGTGTGTTTGTATGTCTGTGTATCTCTCTGAGTGTGTGTTTGTATCTCTGTATCTCTCTGGGTGTGTGTTTGTATGTCTGTGGGTCTGTGTATCTCTCTGGGTGTGTGTTTCTATGTCTGTGTATCTCTGTGTGTGTGTTTGTATGTCTGTGTATCTCTCTCGGTGTCTGTGTTGGCTTTTGTATTTCTGTGTCTATGCGTCTTGGTGTGTGTATTGGATTCTATTTCTCTGGTTGTTTGCAGGTGGGTGTCTGTTTGTCTGTATAGGATTCTATTTCTCGGGTTGTTTGCAGGTGCGTGTCTGTGTCTCTGCGTGTCTGTGTCTCTGCGTGTCTGTGTCTCTGCGTGCAGGTGGGTGTCTCTGTCTCTGAGCGTGTGTGTCTCTGTCTCTGCGTGTGTGTGTCTCTGCGTGCAGGTGAGTGTGTGTGTCTCTGCATGTGTGTGTCTCTGCGTGTGTGTGTCTCTCCGTGCAGGTGTGTGTCTGTGTCTCTGCGTGTGTGAGTCTGTCTCTGCGTGTGTGTGTCTCTGCGTGTGTGTGTCTCTGTCTCTGCGTGTGTGTGTGTCTCTGTCTCTGCGTGTGTGTGTCTCTGCGTGCAGGTGGGTGTGTGTGTCTCTGCGTGTGTGTGTGTCTGTGTCTCTGCGTGTGTGTGTCTGTGTCTCTGCGTGTGTGTGTCTCTGTCTCTGCATGTGTGTGTCTCTGTCTCTGCGTGTGTGAGTCTCTGCGTGTGTGTGTCTCTGTTTCTGCGTGTGTGTGTCTCTGCATGTGTGTGTCTCTGTCTCTGCGTATGTGTGTCTCTGTGTGCAGGTGGGTGTCTGTGTCTCTGCGTGTCTATGTCTCTGCGTGTCTGTGCCTCTTCTTGTCTGTGTCTCTGTGTGTCTGTGTATCATGAATGGAAAAACAGAAACAGTTATCATGTTCCTAAAGAAGAGCTACACAAAAGAGCAATTGACCTAATATAATACATGAAATAAAATATTTAACTGCTTCTAAGGTGCTATCCCTGTCAATAAGCAGTAACATAATGATGAATGAATGAATACAGGAATACACAAAAAATCTTTATTATATATATTTTTTTTCTTCTGATATACCTTTAAATCAGCTGTTCTCTAATCGAAAATGCTCCTGTTTTGAAGCAGGTGTAGACGTGAGAAATCTGTAAAAAGATGTAAAAATCATAATTAATTTTTTTATTGAATGAATGTATGAAATACATTACTCAACGCAAATCAATAGTTCATATTATATTGTGTTAACAAATGTAATCACAAAATCATTTACCTGTCAATTTAATATTCTGTAAGGTTAATTGTTGCAGAGGAGACTTGAAGGCAGGTGGCAATGTTACAAATCCGTGAAAAGAAGTAAAAATCATGTTATTTTTTTTTTTTTATAAATGCATGAATCATTGATATTACTTAAAGTACTTGTTGTCCTTTTCATACATGCATGCAATAAAGTAAATATAAATATTTTAAAATGATATACCTGTGAAGGTGATGTGATTGCAGATAAAATGCTGCAAACAGCCCTCTGTGTAGTCACATGGACAGATAATCAAACTGTCAGAAAAGAAATTGAAAAAAGGGCTTATTAATGCTTGCTATGTTTTAATTAGCATAGCTGCAAAATAGAATTCAATGCACTGTAAAATGTAAGTAGGTGATATAAATATGTAAATGGTTTGAAGATCCTATACCTTTAATCATCAACAACAGTAATATCTAAATTCAGTGCAAAAGTGAGATATATTTTTATTAATTTTTTACTTTAAATTTCTTGTATGAATGATCAATGAACATTAATAGTTGAGTAGCAAGCACAAAATGTAAAACAAATATACATTTTTTTTCTTGTACTAAATGTGTTATTATGACTAATTATTAATTAATTAACATTATTAATAATCGTAATGATGAATAAAATAATAAATGAACATTAATAGTTGAGCATCAATGTCAAAATCTAATTCCACTGACATTTTATTTTTGTTATAAACGAATAGTTTTTTAATAATTAGTAATTAATTAATAAAATTAATGTCCATTAAAAATTAATTAATCAATGAATAAACATATTTGAAATGGTTAATGATTAATACCGTGCTAATGTACAGGTATTGCAAAATGCAGTAATGTATATAATAATTAATTAATAACATTAATGTCCATTAAAAATGACCCTTCCCCTACCGCTAGATCTCAGAGATCTAGACAGATTGCAGAATATAATATTTAAATTTATTTGGAGCAATAAAGCCCCGTGGATTGCTAGGCAGATGATGTATAAGCACAAAAACCAAGGGGGATTATCCTGCCCAAACCTCAGGCTTTACTACAAAGCAGCCCAGTTGGCCTTCCTGCCATTAACCCACACAAAGACACATCAACCCATATGGGTCTTTATGGAGAACTGGGAACTTAGACCCCACTCCTGGGACACACTGATCTGGGACCCGGGGATTCATAAAATCAAAAACAAAAAGTACCTCACCAACCAGATGATCAAACTCACGGCATCGGTGTGGACCTGGGCTTGTACCAAACACCAACTAGCGCCACCAATCACCCCTATGACTTCTATAAAATCTTTCCCAGACTTTGAGACGACCTTGAGCTCAATCTCAAAAAGGTGGTGGCTCTCTAGTGACCTTAACAGAATAGGGGCGTGGTATCACGACGAAGGAGTGGTAAATCACGAAGAACTGGTAACTAACTTTAACATACCAACAGGGGAACTATGGAATTATAGGAAAATCAGACGTTGGTTAGAATCCCTGACAAAAGACTGGGGCCCACCGAAACAGTGCTGGCTATCAACAATTTGTAAGAATATTCCCAACTCTAGAGGCACCCTGGGTCTCTTGTATTCCAGCTTTAACAATACCAAACAAAAACAGAAACCCGCCTGTATGGCACACTGGGAACAAGACCCAGGCAGGGAACTGACTATAGAAACTTGCCATAGGATTAGCCAAAATTTGACCAAGGGCTCACTTACCCATAGCCTACTAGAGGTCTCAATCAAAGTCCTCCACAGAACCTATCTCACCCCATCCAGAATGCACCAAATTAACCCGACGATAAATAGACTTTGCTTTAGGGGCTGCCAAGCTACAGGAGATTTTAGCCACATTTGGTGGCACTGCACAAAGGCACAAGCTCTCTGGGGGAACGTGTTCCAACTATTTTCACAACTAATACATAGCCCACTAACACCCACAATAGAGGTTTGCCTGTTAGGAGGGAAGGCAGAGAACATATCCCCCAAGTGTAATGCACTCTTACAGTATTTTACTTTAGCCACTAAGCATACTATTGCCAGACACTGGAGAACCCCTACACTAAATCTAAATTATGTCATTACCAGGATAAACTTTATAATGATTAATGAAAAATTGACACATTACATGCAACTTTCTGGATATCTGGTCTCCCTGGCTGGACTCCCCACATAGTGCCACAGTTTAGCTCAGACCCCAGCCTCGGGGTGGGGATGGGCCTGAGGGCCGCGGGGGGGACGGATGGGGCCCCAGAGCCTACTTGCGACCAGTGTTACTCGAGACGGTGAGTGTGCTATTTCCCCACCTACCCTTTCTCCCCCCCATCCTCTCTCCCCAGTTGATAATTGATTGTATTTTTGTTTTAACTTGTGTAAAGAATAAAATGTTAGAAGACAATATAAAATAAAAAAAAGATACAAAATTTGGAGAACACCAAAGGATATCTAGGTGATGTTAAGCAATGTGGTACAATTCCAAGCACAAAAATTATAAAGGAATTCCTATATGTACTAGATAAATATGATGCAATAAGTATGGCTACTATGAACATTGCATATATTTGCTCACCAATGGTTGACATGTATTAATCCACTTCTGTTCTGACGCAAACTCCATTTAATAAAAAGATGTTTGAAAAAAAAAAAAAAATGAATTAATCAATGAATAAACATATTTGAAATGGTTAATGATTAATACCGTGCTAAAGTACAGGTATTGCAAAATGCAGTAATGTATATAATTTTTTTTAAATAATAATTAGTAATTAATCAAATTAATGTCCATTAAAAAGTAATTAATCAATAAATAAACATATTTCAAATGGTTAATGAATTATACCGTGCTAAAGTACAGATATTGCAAAATGCAGTAATGTATTTTTTTCTTTGCTTTTTTATTTTTTTATTAATTACTAATAAATTAATTAATATACTTTACCTATCAATAAGAAATATCCAGCAATCAATATCCTGAAGAGCTAACAATCTCTTTGGATTTTCCCGCAGCTGAAAACATCCAGTCAGACCTGAGGAGAAAGTGTGAGCTCTGTGGCAATTGTGCCCTATATATAGGCTTTGTGCGCGAGGCAAAACCGTTATTTTAGGCGGGAAATCCGCCATTTCAGATACGTTATTGTGTAGATTGTCTTAACATGCCAGCTATATTGTATGTGTTATATTACAAATCTAAAATGGCGATTTACACAACAAACCAACGGTTTGCCCTCGTGCAAGCAGCCTGTTTCTAATGCACAGTTGGGACATTGATGACACTTTCTCCTGAGGGCAGCAACAGTGCAACTGCACATTGTGTGCTGCAGGAAAATAAAAACAGATTGTTAGCTCTTCAGGCTATTGATGCTGGATATATTCATTAGAAATAGGTAAAGGATATTCATTTATTAAATAACTAATTCATTAATTATTATTTAAAAAAAATAAAATAAATATATATATATATATATATATATCTGTCTTTGTGATGAACGCCAAAGGTGCTCAGAGGAGCAAAAGTACACAATAGGAGAGGCTCGCAATGAGTACAAAAAGCCTTACATTGTGTGGCAAACCGCTTTGCCATGGCTTCACCCGTCATTTTTGACGGGCAAGTCGCTAGTAATATATAATAACTAGTATACATAATAACCATGTACAAGCAACATATAACCACACACAATAATACATAATCCCAATGCAACAATGGCATGCTCCCTTGGCCATATTCATAATTACTGTCAACATCAGTCCTTAAACAATGTAATCATGCCATCTAGGCATGAACCTGGATGAATCTCTTACAGGGCCATTGACCTCATTATCAGTGCTCTTCATTGTGTGACAGAACAGAAGATTACATTTTAATAGACTGTTTAACTGCTGTCTGATTACATTCCTGTAAGCAGTTAAACCATAATATGTGAAACGTTTGTTAATAGCAGTGGCTGTTAATCAGTACTATGTCTGTAGACAAACCTTAGACTGCATATGTTTAACTGTTCTTATTAAAATTACAATAAAGCAATAGATCACTTTAATATAGAATCGTGTGCTCTTTCACAAATTAATTTCACCTATAGTGAGGTAACTTTCCCTTTGAGTTCAATTCTGAGTAGCTATAATTTGCTAGATGTGATCTTTGTTGGGTTCTTGATCTTGATTGTTTTTGGCTCCTAACACTCTCTTGATTATGGCTGCGGTCTGTGACTACATACTCTGCAGTGGGCACACCCATATATGGACTGTCTAAGGTAGTTGTGCCCACTAAAGACAGTGATTTGTCAGCCTCATGGATTTAATGAAGCACGACTGATCCATCTATCCATTGTAAATTCCATGGAGCTGAGATGTCAGTGTTATTGTTGGTCACTCTTTACATGAGTAGTGTGTGTGATGTACATGTGTTGGCATGTGTTTTATTCACCTGACGTGGAGGCTGGATTCTGCTGGGCCACCAGGCCTGAAGCTCCAGCTGCGGGTACCAGACTCAGTAGGTTCTTGAGGTCCCTCTCCCACTCATTGTAGGTGATGGTCACTCTGGGGCCACCACTTGTTGCTGATACTGTGGCCATCTCCTTGGCCATCTTCCTCCACACCAGGGTCCTGACATAATCGAACCTGTGCTTCACAGACCGCACATCCCTCTCTACTGTGCCCACTGCTGTTACTGCAGCCCTACCTCCTTCCATGCCTGGACCCTAGGCCCAGACCTAACTTCCATACCACCTGAAAGGATAGCGGGCCTCTCACAGATGGCACACAGGAGTACCACCATCTCCTGGGGGGAGTAATTTGGGGCCCTGTGCATGCCACCTGCTTCTTGCCCTCCCGAATGTGGGTGGGAACCTGTCCTCCCTCAACTGTCACTGGGGAGTGGCCCTCATCCCTGCTACCACCACCCCTGGTATTAGGCCCCTCCCCCTCTGACCCAGAGCATGATGTGCCTAGCAATATGGGCACCTGCCCATCCACCTTCACTTCTACACTACATCCGATCTCCTCCTCTCCCTTACTCTCACCCTCCTACTCCTCTCCTCCTTCACTCACCTCCACCTGCATCTCCTCCACCACCTCCTCCACCATCTCCACCACCTCTTCTCCTCCTCCACTCGCCTCCTCCTCCACCTCCTCTTCCACCACCTCCTCCACCTTTTCCTCCACCTCTTCCACCTCCTCCTCAACCACCTTTTCCACCTCCTTTACCTCCTCCTCAACCTCCACTGCCTCCTCTCCTACACTCTCCTCCAGCTCCTCCACCTCCTCTCCAACACTCCTCATGACCACCTCTCTCCTCTCCTCCTCTTCTCCTCCCATCCTCTCTACTCCTCTCCACTCCTCCCTCCATTTCAATTCCCCCAAAAATGTCTGTTCTATGTGTAATTGCTAACTGTTGGGGTATGGGGGTGTGTAAGTAGTGTATTATGTGTAATGAGTATATATGTGTAATCAGGATTTAAGTGTAAAATAGTATTTAGAATAATGAAAGAAATAAAACCGTAAGATCCTGCATTGCAAATTTACCTACTCCATCTCTCTCTAGAACCAACTTCCAACTCCGGGACCTGCGTGCTACTTCTGAAGAATCTATAACACAATCAACGCATGGGCGTGTGGAATGCAGCTTTATTATCTCCCCCTGTCAGTAAATTTCCGTGATCTCGCTTCTCATTGGCTCTGAGTCCTGTGTTGCATGCCATAATAGCAGCATTGGAATGATATTGCGGACCCCATCTATTCCAGCCCACTGTCAGCTTACGGGCTTGTGGCTCCGGCCCTTTGGTTGCGGCCTTGATCAATTTAATCGCTCTGTAACTCCAGCAAATTTCAAGCTTGCAGGCATACAGGCTCTATGACGGCCACTGAGGGTTTGGAGTTTAATAGGGCCCCAAGGCTAGCAGCAGACAAGAGAATATCTAAAGGCAGAGACGTGCTTAAGATTGATGTTAGACAGAGAGTAGAAGGGGTTCCCCTTGTGGATCGCTACCTTGTCATGGTGAAGGGGCTTGTGTACTTCCTTGAAGCTGTGAGCTATATCATGTAGGGACAGCCAAGATAAGCAGGTCATGGCAGAGAGCTAAGACAAATCGCGGTCCACTGGAGAAGGAACTGGCAACCCACTCCAGTATCTTTGCTAAGAAAACTTTATGGACAGGCACAACCAGAGACATGACTATATAGCACTGAAAAGTGAGCCCATCAGGTCAGAAGGTGCCTACCACATTACCGAGGAAGAGCAGAGGGCAAGTACAAGTAACACCAGATCTAATGAAGTGGTTGGGCCAAAGATGAAAGGATACCTAGCTGTGGATATGTCTGAAGGTGAAAGGAAAGTCTGCTGCTGCAAAGACCAATTCAGAATAGGAACCTGGAATGTTAAGAACCAAGGCAAACTAGATGTGTTCAAGATTGAAATGACAAGAAGAAGATCAGATTAAGAAGAGGTGGCAGGAATACACTGAAGATCGATACATGAAGGATCTTAACAGCAGTGATGACCTCAATAGTTGGTACAATGAGCTGGAGTCAGACATCTTTGGAGAGCGAATTGAGATGGGCCCTAGGATGTCTTGCTGATAATAAGGCTGCAGGAGGTGATGGAATCCCAATTGAACTATTCAAAATTCTACAGGATGATGCTGTGAAAGTGTTGCTTTCCTTATGCCAACACATTTGGAAAACTCAGCAATGGCCAATAGACTGGAAAGGGTCAGTCTACATCCAATCCCCAAAAAAGGCAGTGCCAAAGAGTGCTCCAATTATCGAACAATTGCACTCATTTCACATGCCAGCACGGTAATACTTAAGATTCTACAAGCTTGACTGCAACAACATATGGACCAAAAACTACCAGATGTGCAACCCATGTTCCGAAGAGGCACAAAAGATCAAATTGCCAATGTCCGCTGGATAATAGAGAAAGCTGGAGAGTTTCAAAAATGACATTTAATGCTGCTTCATAGAATCGAACATGGGACAACAGAAAAGTTCAAGATCGGAAAAGGAGTGCAACAAGGTTGTATATTGTCACCTTATTTGTTCAACTTATACAGTATGCAGAGTACATCATGCTTAAGGCTAGACTGGAAGAATCAATATTGCTGGAAGGAATATCAACAACCTCAGATACGCTGATGATACTACTCTGATGGCTGAAAGTGAGGAGGAACTAAAGGACTTATTGATGAGGGTAAAAGAAGACAAGGCAAAAGTTGGCCTGCTGCTCAGCATTAAAAAGACAAAGATCATGGCAAACCTTAATCTCTGGCAAATAGAAGGGAAAGAAGTAGAGGCAGTGACAGATTTTATTTTCCTGGGATCCAAGATCTCTGCAGATGGTGACTGTAATTAAAAGACGTTTGCTTCTGGGGAGGAAAGCTATGGCAATCTTGGACAAGCTAGTAAAAAGTTAAGATATTAAACTTTCAACAAAGGTCTGCATAGTTCAAACTATGGTATTCCCAGTAGTAACTTACGGATTTGAGAGCTGGACCATAAAGAAGTCTGAGCTCTATAGAATTGGCGCCTTTGAATTGTAGTGTTGGAGAAGACTGTTTAGAGTCCCTTGGATTGCAAGAAGATCCAATAAATCAATACTTCAGGAATCAAGATAAACTGTTCACTACAGATCAAAAGCCAAATATATTCAAATATTGTGATTGGTATTGTGGTTAATGCAAATAAGAAAGAAGGTTGTTTAAATTGGTCTTGGCAATTAATGGTGTACACATAACAAAATAATAAATACCTATTTCCCAGGTGGTTGACACCAATGAATCCGTTGAAATAGACTAAATATAATAGGATATGTTTATTGCAAAAACACACCACACTTAAAAATAAAATTCTTTGCATAAATATGAATATAAACAAATCTAGCTATATCCCTATGATCCTCTATGGATTCCTCCTAATCTTACTAATATCCCTATATCTCAACAATAACTGAAATCTCTCTTATATAGCTTTAAGACTATTGAATATATTTCCCTCTGAGGGCTTAATCAATATCTGATTAAAGTTAATCTCACATTAGGTACAGAAAAAAGAGCACATAATGATTGGGTAGCTTAGATCCAGGAGATACCGTAGTTGACTCCAGATACAAATTATCCATAAAAAAACTTAACTTGATGGAAACCCATTTGCCGGCACCATCAGCCCAATTAAATTTCCCTAACGTGTAAAACCATAGCTCACAATATAGCCAGTAAGACTTACGGGTATTAAATTGGCCTCATAAAGCAAGCCGCTGCCCATCTGCGCGTTTGGAGTGAAAAAAGCCAACAGGACGTGGGACGTGAAGCTTAATGCCGCAAATCATTTGTTATCGCAAGCCCGTAACCGCTACGTTTCCAATCATGCTATTAAATTGCAACAATTTCACTTGCCTTTAACCCTGTAACTTGCAAATGGAGCCAACAAGCCAATAAGGTCAAGAAAGGACCCGCAAGGAGAGTAAAGTCCAATCCGTAGCACTTTAAATGCACATATACACACCCTACTGTACTTTTAATTACAGGGAAAGGTCTTAGAATTAATATCACTACATTCTCAATCTCACAAATCGGCCAAAAAATACTTTATTTCATGCATAATTTCTGTGTTAAATTGATCCCGGCAATCAATGTGTTAATACATATAATGAAATTTGCATTTAATAGAATATCATATTTACGGCTTTATCAATACGGCATTATTTCTGGAATGTAGGTCCGATCGTAACTCGTTATTGAAAAACATAACACTTAATTATGACAATGTCATTTGCCATTGGCTCCATCTAAACCCGTAACTAAAGGTTTGACTAACTGATTACTCATATCCAGCATTCAACAAATGGTTTACGGGTTTGAGTCTCAAGCACGTACTTTGCAGCATGTTCTAATTTAATAGCTATGTAACTCGGTTAAATTTTGTGGCTGCAGGATTACCAAATCTACCAAATTAAATTCTTCTTGAGCCACTCCTTTGTTGCCTTGGCTGTGTGTTTTGGGTTATTGTCATGCTGGAATACCCATCCACGACCCATTTTCAATGCCCTGGCTGAGGGAAGGAGGTTTGCAGCCAAGATTTCACGGTACATGGCCCCGTCCATTGTCCCTTTGATGCGGTGCAGTTGTCCTGTCCCCTTAGCAGAAAAACAACCACAAAGCATAATGTTCCCACCTCCATTTTTGATGGTGGGGATTGTGTTCTTGGGGTTATAGGCAGCATTCCTCTTCCACCAAACACCAGGAGAGTTGAGTTGATGCCAAAGAGCTCGATTTTAGTCTCATCTGACCACAACACTTTCACCCAGTTCTCCTCTGAATTATTCAGATGTTCATTGGCAAACTTCGGACGGGCCTGCACATGTGCTTTCTTGATCAGGGGGACATTGCAGGTGCTGCAGGATTTCATACCTTCAAGGCGTAGTGGGTTACCAATTGTTTTCTTGGTGTCTCATGCCCCAGCTGCCTTGAGATCATTAACAAAATTATCCTGTGTAGTTCTGGGCTGATTCCTCACCCTTCTCATGATCATTGAAACTTCACGAGGTGAGATTTTGCATGGAGCACCAGATCAAGGGAGACTAACAGTTATTTTGTGTTTCTTCCATTTGCGAATAATCACACCAACTGTTGTCACTTCTCACCAAGCTGCTTGGCTATAGTCTTGTAGACCATTCCAGCCTTGTGTAGGTCTACACTCTTGTCCCTGACATCATTGGACAGCTCTTTGGTCTTGGCCATGGTGGAGAGTTTGGAATCTGATTGATTGATTGCTTCTGTAGTCAGGTAACGAGCTGAGATTAGGAGCACTCCCTTTAAGAGAGTGCTCCTAATCTCAGCTCTGCACCTGTATAAAAAACACATGGGAGCCAGAAATCTTGCTGATTGATAGGGGATCACTCATTGACCTGCAAATCACTTTATAACTTTTTTGACATGCATTTTTCTTGTTTTTTGTTTGTTATTCTGTCTCTCTGTTAAAATACACCTACCATTAAAATTATAGACTGATCATTTCTTTGTCAGTGGACAACCATTCAAAATCAGCAGGGGATCAAATACATGTTTCCCTTACTGTATGTCAGTTGAAATGTTTGTTTGGTAGTGAGGGAGGTGGCATGGGGTATTACATTGGCCATTATTGAAGTAAACTGTGCTTTTAAGATATATTTTCTGGCTAAAGCTTTGCTTTGCTGCCATTTGCACATATTTGTAGAATGTTAGTTAATGGTGAACTAAAAAATAGATTTAACATGAAAATCTCTGTCTCCAGCCTTTTAAAACTCTAGAATTTATAACAGGTATGTGCTTGGCAAAGCAGGGCACATGTATCTGTTTCAAGGTGGACAGTCAGAGTGTTAAATCAATTCTACATTCCCACTTTTTTTTTTATTTAAAAGTCAAGTTAAAAAACATAACAATATTTGTATCTGAAAATGACTTAATATGAACTCTGCCTCTATCTTGTATTCAAAGCAAAGATACTTGTGAATCAATTTTACATCCATGTACTTGAATTTCTCAAATGTTATTACCATCCTTTTGTGTGTAAATGTAGCTATACAAATAAAGAAATGTGGCTTTGATAACTATTTCTCAAATGTGTTAGAATTCATTAATCAGGCCAAAGATGATAAAACAAATTCCCCTAGATTCACAAAGAATTACAGGGGCTAACAAATCCCCTGGCTGGAGGGTTTGATTAGAAACTTGCCAATACAGGTCTTCGTGGCCCATCACATTCTGTGCAAAGCCTTTGCAAATCTTCATTTCTTTTCATAATTATTTCTGTGCTGCTTTAGTGTTATTGCACTTTAAAATAAAATGTTGTAATTAATAAAATGTGCCATTTAATATATAGGAAATATATGAAACTTTTTGCCAATCAATAATATCAATACAAACAACTTCAGATCATTTATTTACCTTCAATGCAGTTTTACAATATTGCATTACTGTTATCCATCAACATTAAAAAGAGCTTGGGGAATACATGTACAAATGCATGGAAATGTTAATTGCATGTTTCTTACATTTTCTTTTCATTAATCTCTAATAAATGGACTACATGGAAAGGTTATTAAAGAATGGGGTATTTGTGTCATTTAACATTACTAGTCAAATACGATTTAATTAGACAAAAGGTTAGGCCACAATGGATTTGTAGTGTAATACTAGAGATTAGATGTAACTTGTGTTAACAGTAAATCATTTTATAAATCCTTTTGCTTATTCTCAACAGACTTTGCAAACTATGGACCTCATTCAAATGCAATTTGGCCAATTGAATAGGGCTCTATATAACCACATAGCATATTTTTTACAGACATTTTTAGTTAGTGAAGACCTTACTTTTGGATAGAAGTTTACAAACTAAAAACTTCTGTAAAAAATATGCTCTGTGCTTATGTAGAGCCCTATTCATCTGGCCAAATCACATTTGAATGAGGCCCTTTATATGTGATTACTTCAAAGGATGCTGAGGAAATTCTACTGTATACGCAACATGCACAAAATATATAATAACTACCGTATATATTCGAGTATAAGCCGACCCGAGTATAAGCCTAGGCACCTATTTTTCCACAAAATACTGGGTAAAATGAGTGACTTGAGTATAAGCTGAGGGTGGGAAATGTGCTGCCCCCTGTGTCCCTCTTGTACCCTCTGTGTTGCCCTCTTGTGTCCCCCTCTCTCCCCCGTGTCTCTTCTCCCTCTTCCTTCCCTGTGTCTCTTCCCCCTCTCCCTTCCCTGTGTCTCTTCCCCCCTCTCCCTTCTCTGTGTCTCTTCCCCCCTCTCCCTTCCCTGTGTCTCTTCCATCCTCCTCATCCTCAACCCCCATCCTCAACCCCCTCCTCAACCTCCCTCCTCAACCCCCTCCTCATCCTCAACCCCTTCCTCAACCTCCCTCCTCAACCCCAACCCCCCCATCAACCCCCCTCCTCATCCTCCCTCCTCATCCTCAACCTCCCTCCTCAACCTCCCTCCTCATCCTCAAAGTCCCTCCTCAACCTCAACCCCCCATCATCAACCCCCTCCTCAACCTTCCTCCTCAACCTCAACCCCACCATCCTCAACTCCCTCCTCAACCTCCCTCCTCATCCTCAACCCCCCTCCTCATTCTAAACCCCCCTCATTCTACCCCTCTAAATACCCCCCACCTCTCCCTTTCCCCTCACTTACCTGCATCTGAAGCTCCTGCTCCGGCCTCCGCTCCTTCCGGCGTCTTGACGTGGCGCGTATTTGACGTCACGGCATTAGCATATACCGGGTGCTGGCACCCGGTATATACTAATGACGTGGCTCGCATGTGACGTCATGGTATTAGCATATACCGGGTGCAGGCACCCGTTATATGCTAATGACGTGGAGCGCATGTGACATCACGTCATTAGCATATACCGGGTGCCTGCACCCAGTATATGCTAATGCTGTGACGTCACATGCGCGCACGTCAAGACGCCGGAAGGAGCGGAGGCCGGAGCAGGAGCTTCAGATGCAGGTAAGTAAGGGGAAACGGAGAGGGGGGGTATTTAGAGGGGTAGAATGAGGGGGGGGTTAGAATGAGGAGGATTGAAAAACTCGGCTTATACTCGAGTATATAAGGTAAGTTGAGTTAGGGCTGTCATAATTTGAAAAGCAATTAAAAGTGAATAGGCTGTATTCACCAAATGTAAATAAGACAGCAAAGCAACATGGGGTTCAGGGCACCCCCTCAAAATTGTTTGTTATATAAATAAATAATTACAAGGGATATACCCCCACTTCCATAATGTTTTCTATGACTCAGCTCATTAGTGAGAATGGTCTTATTTTAATAGAGTGCGCAAAATTTTAATGTGAAAAGAAAATTCATTACCAGCTGTTACAGTTATTTTGCATTTTATTGGTACATTCATTTCACATGATAGAATTAAAAATAATTTGCCAGCTGGTCATTTAGTTATATTTTTCCTTGCTGCTTGGCTCATTGCATATGGAAATGCTCAAGTGATGGTAGAATCATGGTTTCATTTTTTTTTAAATGGTGTGCAACTCATAGGTTACCTTGTTCTCTTTGAATAGATGCTTTATGATTTTTGTTCATCTCCCAATCATAAATTAGACCACAAGGGCATTTTGAGATTTATACCACACATTCTGTTTAAA
Source organism: Discoglossus pictus (assembly GCA_027410445.1). Lineage (NCBI taxonomy): Eukaryota > Metazoa > Chordata > Amphibia > Anura > Alytidae > Discoglossus > Discoglossus pictus. The sequence goes on from CM050164.1 coordinate 108,966,312, forward strand.
AGGTATAATAACCTTTGATCATGTATATTTTACTTTTATGTGGGTGACTATTGAACTCCCTTTAATTAGTGTTAATTTGTGGTCTATCCCTTAATGTAACCACATCAACTTCATCTAATAAATCTCTCTGGTATTCTATGGATATGATGCTCTAAGTATAATTATATCCTCCTTTATTTGTAATGCACTAACATATTCTGCTAAACAGGGGTCAAGTCAAAGCATTTTTTAACACATTGCAAATTAATGAAAAGCCCCATTATTGAGCTTAAAATAAAGCAGACATAGTGCTTTTCCTAAAGCACCAAAAATAATGAAAACTCACAAAATTACAGTCTAGAGCATTAGTCATGACCATTGAGCACTAATTTAATTAATATTTTGGTATAATAGATCTCTAAATAGATCTCTAAATTGTCATATGTCTTCTGCATCTCTCTCAACTATAAACTCTAGTCAGTTGTGACCTATGTAGAGAATTAAATGTGATGGGATAAAGAAATGTGATGTATTAAAGATATGTGGTGGATAGATGCATAGACGTAAATTATTGCTATCTGTATTTAGTAACACAGAAGTCTGGGAGCAATAAAGTTCTTTCTTTGTTCGATACTGTATGAAAAAAATGATACATTCAGTACTATGATTCATACTGTTGGTAGAATTAGATGAACTGATTTCCAATAGGATTTTTTTCCAGACTCGCAATATCTCCTGGCTGTGCCATCACCACATTATTAATGTAGCCCACCATATGCCAACAACAGTAAAAAAATTATTAGGTCATTTAAATCATTTCTCAAATTTATCCATAAAAATATTGGCATATGATTTAAGTATATTTTATCCCATCTCAGTACCTTGCACCTGAAAATAACAATCTCCCCACAAAAAAAATATCTGAAATGACACAATAATTTCATAACAAAATGTTTCTCGACAATAGAGTATGAGTCAAGGGTTAATAGTTACATCATGTGAGATTGAGGTCTAAAAACTGTAAATATCCATGGTCACTAGACAAACAGGTCTATCCAGTAATTGTATGTTACTCAATTTTAGTTTAAAATGTGGTGTATCAAATGATACACAGGACTAAGATTCTTATCAAATATGCAGCCAAACGACAAAGTAAAACAAACGCACCACCTAAAATGGGCAATCTGATGGATATTTTTTGGAAGAGTATATTGGACTGGAGCTACGAGATATATTTTCACAAAATCACATGACCTGGTAAGACCCATAGTCCCTGACCCCAAAAAGGACACAACTGTTGGAGGTACAACTGGCTGCAGCGAGTTTTATTAATGTAATAATATGCAAAAGCTATATGTAAACCGCTATGACGGGGGAGGAGCCCCGGGCTTAGGCAGTGACCCACCTGGTCTGTCTTGGACCTCCATAGCCATAACACTACCCTGTCACCTTGCACCCACACGTCCTCTACTTGAATGCCTCCCGGACCGTGTCTGCTAGCCGCAAGCAGTTCGCTTAACCTGAATACCCCAAAGAAGGCTAGAGACGATGTGATGTTATTTACCATGTGCACAACAGCATTGTCTGAGAAAAAGACAAAAACACCACCCCAACTGCCACTTCCTCTTTCATGGATGCCGACACCCTGGCAAAATGATGCGCATGCTTGATATCGACCGTGGCTAGCGTGAGCCGACTACAAAATATATTTCTCATGCAGATGATCCTACACAGCTTACCAAGGATGGACTGGAGTCAACGGAGAGCAACCCTCCTAGCACCTGCAAGAGCCACCAGCTGGTAAACTACACTCCATCATCAGGGAATTTATCATGTTGCCCAGGAAGCTAAGGCAGGTAGCGGGACCCTCTGTTTTCTGGTCTACCGAAGGAACTCCAAAAGAGCTTGCCACTCTGGAGAATGTGGCCAGTAAGTGCGCACACACTTCTTGCCCACCCGAACCACGAACAGGAAGTCATCCAAATAATGAACAATGTTGTTGTATCCCGACTCCTGAACTGACACCCACTGCAGGAAGTAGATACATGACACTGAACAGCCCATGGGAAGACATAGGTCTACAAAGTAGCTGTTCCCTAAACCACAGCCTAACAGTGGCCTTCCAGGTGAACCAGGAGCAAACGAAACACAGACTCTAAGTCCACCTTAGCCAACAGGGCCCCCACTCCAGCCCGCCGAACAATCTCAGTCGCCAAGTCAAACTTCAAATATGAAACCGATGACAGATCCTTGTCTATATAATCATTCACTGATTGACCATTCGGGTACGACAGGAGGTGTATCAGCCTAAACTTTCCTAGTTCTTTTTTCGGCACTATACCCAATGGTAATATTCGTAAACAGGTGATAGGGGGTTCTGGAAACGGGCCTGCCATCCTGCTCAACTTGACTTCCTTTCCAATTTTTCAATGGCTGCGCCTTGGAAACTCTGCCACTGATTTTAGGTTTCCGGGCTGTATGGTAAAGGATTGATCCATCTTAGACGGAATAAAAAAAAACTCACGAAAACCGTCGATCAGCAGCTTTGCTGCTTGCCTTTTTCCTGGCACCTTACTGTAGCATCTTAGCCATGGCAGCATTGCGTCCAGCGATACCGGCGTCATGCCCTTTTGCAGAGAGCTCACTGTTCCTGCTGGTTTCCCTGGTCTTCCCACATCTGAGCAACGAGTGCTCACCTCCACAGCTCAAGCAAATGTGCTTAAATCTGTAGTTAGGTGCCCACTTGCAAACTCCCTCATTGAAGGAGTAGCACTCCCGCCTGACAGCACCCCACCTCGAGAGGGCGCCACTGCCCGCATGGGAGTCATTTTGTTTAGCGACGGCCTTGTCACTCCATGACATCCCCCTCTCGTCATACCTTCACCACGCTATACCACCATACGTGCGCTGCACACCCCGTATCTTGTCAAGGTAGACAAATAGCTTTGAACACTACTCGGGAAACCTCTCACCAATGACGCAAGCCAGAATGGAAAATGCCTGCAGCCAGTTCTCAAATGTCTTAGGAATCCTTCTAAAACCCTTCCACTCCGCCTCGCCAGAGACTGATCCTTTTTCTTGTACATCCACGAATAGCGAGGACGGCAGTAATGAAAATATTTAGATGAATTCTCTCTTTCAAATATGCTCCTTTACTTCCGATGGCAGATGAGCGCCTAAGCTATCCTGGCTGCATAAAAGTTGTGTAAAATAAATGCTTTCTTTTTTTTTGTCAGTGTTCAGCAACTGACAAACAAATGAGCATAAGGGGGTGCCTGTAGTAGAAGGAGCTCAGTAGCAAGTGGTACCAGAGTAAAAACGGAGAGGGGCCAGAGGCCAGAGTCAATGGGCCAGCAGTACAGGATCATTAACAAAAATAAACAAGGAGTCAGACATCACAGAAGTCCTTAAGCCAAATACGAGGAATCAGTCCGAGAATCAACCATCATACTAAACAGTAGTGCAAAACAAAAATTAGCTGTTGTCCAGTCCCTGAAGCCGTATATAGGCCCTGCCCTGCTTTTCCTGGATCAAGTAGCAAAGGATACCTGGACCGGATCTGTGTCTGTATATCTAACTATGAACAATTTGTGTCTCCAAGTATAAAAAACATAGACCTAGTGCAAAGGTATGCTAAGTTGTATTTGCTAACTCTTATCATAGCACGGTTGAAACTTCAGATGCTGAGCTAGAGGAATACAGCTGAGAGCCACAGAGTGGACTGCAGGGTTGGCCTCTAGATGCCCAGGGAACCAGACTTCAAGGTATAACCTGGTAGCATCTTTGAAAGAGAGAGGGCACTTCAGGAACAGATGGAGACAATGGAATATCTCAGTCAAACCTAGGATAAACTGCATTATCGGCAAAGAGGTGGGTAATGCATGAACTGGAGTGTACATGTATTATTATATGTAATCACCATAATGACGTTTTGAAGGTGGTAATTCAGTTATAAACTCCATAGTGACAGCACTCCAGGGCTTGTGGGGAACAGGAAGTGGCTGAAGTAAACCCACTGCAGGCAGATTGAACAGGCATTAACATACTTTGCTTTCATAAATCGCCACCAAAATTGTGGAACATTGTGTATAAGCTTAGCACAGTTACATAGTAACTGAGATTGAAAAAAGTATTTTAGTACATCGAGTTCAAACTTTTTAGATCTCCTCTGATCTGCAATATGCCGATTCATTATGCTGGATACTGGCAATCAGATTCCTCCCTGAATAAATATACACTCTCTAATTATCCAGGAAAACCCTGAATGCCCTTTTTATTTAAAAATATATCAAAATCTATTTTAAAGTTATTTATCAAATTTGCTGTCACCACCTCCTTTAGTGGAGAATTCCACAGTTTAACCACCATTACTGTGAAGAGCGCTTTCCTTTCCTTCAGGTGAAATATTTTACTACTAACCTCAAGGGATGTCCTCTTGTCAATCCTCTTGGTGCAAAAACTTCACTTGACAAAGCTTTATATTGAACCTAGGTATATTTATATAAGATAATCATATCACATTCTAGATGCATGTTTCTAGAGAAAATAAGTTTGGTTTTGGTTTCTTCATAAATTAGCCCTTCCATTCCCCTCATTAGTTTTGTTGACCTTGTCTGTACTTTTTCCAGCTCTAAAATGTCCTTTTATGAAGTGTTGCCCAAAATTGTACTCCACATTCCATACAAGGGTGTACTAGGGATTTGTATAGTGTATGGTGCTTCTATTGTCTTCTTAAAACATGAAACTATTTTATTTGCCTTTCCAAATACTTGCTTGCACACTTTTACCTAGGTGGTTGTCCACAGTAACTCTCAAATACCTTTCAATATCTAAAACCACTCGATTTCTCTTGATTAGGATTATAAATTACATGGCTATTTTCCTTCCTGCATAACTTTACATTTATTCATATTAAATCTCATCTGCCATTTAGATGCCCATTTCTCTAATTTATGCAAATTTTCTTATTTAATTACCTTACACAACTTAGTGTCATCAACAAAAATAGAGACAATACATTTCAGTCCTACTTCTAAGTCATTAATAAATATGTTAAAAAGGAGAGGACCTAATACTGAATCATGAAGATCCCCACTTGTTGCATTAGTCCAATCAGAGCATGGTGGAGATACCACCGGTGCAGGTGGTGCAATTAACAGAGGCCCTTAGCTGGTGGGGGCAGTGTAGTATAAAATAAATATAAATATTTTAGATTTAGTTTTCATTTTCTGTAGTGTAGTGAGTGTAGTGTGGTGCAAGACCCTGGATCCCCCCAACCTGGCCCACATGACCAGGATCCAACCTAGCCCCCTGTGGGCCCCCTCAGCTACAAACAGAACCCAACCCCCTTTGGCGCTCATTGTGAGCCTCTCCTTCATGTGTAGTTTAGATGCCTTGTGATGAGTGTTAGTGACTTGTGTTGTGTTACTGCCTTGGATTAAGTATTTGGCGTTTTTTCGTAGTATTTAGATTTTGCAGGTATGGCCGTTAAAGTCGTAAATTGCGTGCCATAATGTATTGTGTGCCTGACGCTGAGTCCCGCTATCTCTCAATCCATTTAACGCGCACCTCACAATGAACGCCTGTGGTGCTCATCTCCACCCCTGCAATGAGCGCCTTTGGCACTCATGGTTCCCTCAATGAACCATAGCTCCCCAGTACCAGCAGTACTCATGCAGGCCCAGACCATGACACTCCCACCACCATGCTTGACTGTAGGCAAGACACACTTGTCTTTGTACTCCTCACCTGTTTGCCACCACACACGTTTGACACCTTATGAACCAAATAAGTTTATCTTGGTCTCATCGGACCACAGTACATTGTTCCAGTAATCCATGCCCTTAGTCTGCTTGTCTTCAGAAAACTGTTTACAGGCTTTCATGTGCATCAACTTTAGAAGCCATGCAGACCAATTTGATGCAGTGTGCGGCGTATGGTCTGAGCACTGACAGGCTGACCTCCCACACCTTCAAACACAACAGCAATGCTGGCAGCACACATATGTCTATTTCCCAAAGCCAACCTCTGGATATGATGTTGAGCATGTGCACTCAACTTCTTTGGTCAACCATGGTGAGGCCTGTTCTGAGTGGAACCTGTCCTGATGACCTCCAAGTAAACCAATGCCTTGCTAAAGATGCTGAAGGTAAAGGTGATGAACTGGTTAAGCATGTCTCCAGACCAGAACCCTATTGAGCATCTGTGGGGAATCCTCAAATGGCAGGTGGGTCTCTAAGGTCTCTAACATCCACTAGCTCCGTGATGTCATCATGGAGGAGTGGAAGAGGACTCCAGTGGCAAACTGTGAAGCTCTGGTGGTCTCCATGCACATGAGGGTTAAGGCAGTGCTGGAAAATAATGGTGGCCACACAAAATATTGACACTTTGGGCCCAATTATTTATTAGGATTATGCTATAAACCCCCAAATATAGCTGAAAGTGAGGAAATACAATTATTGTGGCAGATTGAAAATGCAGCTAAGTATGGTCAAGTTCTAATAATGGGAGATTTTAATTACCCTGAAATAAACTGGATAAATGAAACCAGCAGTTCATCTAAGGAGAGCAGGTTCTTGAGTACACTCAGGGATCATTACCTGGCCCAGGTTGTACAAGAGCCTACTAGAAATGAATCTATCTTATCACAATACTCATCAAATAATATTGATATAGTATCAAATGTTGGAATAGAGCAACCTTTGGGAAACAGTCATCACAACACAGTCTCGTTTGAGATTGAATTAAAAAAATGAAATTTTAAGGGGCCAACAAAAACTCTTAATTTTAAAAGGGCAGATTTTAACGGTCTAAGGGCAGCAATACAAAGTATAGACTGGGACAGAGAACTGGCAGGTAAAAATACTGAACATAAATGCACAACATTTAAATCCTTACTAAATTTACATACACATCGGCATATGCCATGTGGGAATAAAAGTAAAAGGAGTAAATCCCATCCAATGTGGCTTAACAAAGATTTAAAGATCAAGATACGGAGTAAAAAACAGGCATTTAAATTATACAAACAAGAGGGACAGAGACTGCCTTACAGGAATACAAGGAAATCAACAAGGCTTGCAAAAGGGCGATTAGACTGGCTAAAATAGAAAATGAAAAATGTATTGCAAAAGAGAGTAAGACTAACCCTAAAATATTTTGTAAGTATATTAATGGGAAGAAGGCGAGGAAGGAAGCTATAGGAACATTACAATGTGACAGAGGCTGTCTGATAATCAGTGACCAAGAAAAGGCAGATGAGCTAAATAGGTTCTTTTCTTCGGTATACACAAGGGAGGTACCACTGTTTGGGACACGGCAACATAATGGGGCTACACTACCTTTGCCAAACAATTGGTTAACACAGGAAGTAATCCAAAAGAGGTTGGAAAATATAAATGTTAATAAAGCCCCGGGTCCTGATGGAATACATCCAAGGGTACTAAGGAAACTGGGTTCTGTAATAGCCAAACCATTATATTTTATTGTCCAAGATTCACTCAACACAGGGTCTCTACCAGATGACTGGAGAAAAGCTGATGTGATAACTATATTTAAAAAGGGAGCAAGAGCAAAATAATAAGGGATAATATACAAGAATATGTCTATTTGAACAGGATTATAAGTAGGAGTCAACATGGATTTATAAAGGATAGGTCATGTCAAACAAATCTAATTAGTTTCTATGAGGAGGTTAGTAGGAACCTGGATCAAGGCAACTCAGTTGATGTAGTCTTTTTGGATTTTGTAAAGGCCTTTGATACAGTGCTACATGGGAGACTATTGTGCAAACTAAGAGATACAGGAGTTGCAGTAAATATCTGCTCATGGATTGAGAGCTGGCTAAAAGACAGGAAGCAAAGGGTTGTTGTAAATGGAACATACTCCGATTGCACTAATGTGGTAAGTGGGGTTCCTAAGGGTTCAGTATTAGGTCCTCTCCTTTTTAACATATTTATTAATGACTTAGAGGCAGGATTGGAGTGTGGTGTCTCCATTTTCGCTGATGACACAAAGTTGTGCAAGGTAATTAAATCAGATAGTGATGTGCTTTGCCTCCAAAGGGATTTACATAAAATTGAGGAGTGGGCATCTAAATGGCAGATGAGATTTAATATGAATAAATGTAAAGTTATGCATCTGGGAAGGAAAAATATCCATGCAATTTATAATCTTAATGGAGCAAATCTAGGTGTATCAGATATTGAAAGGGATTTGGAAGTGCTTGTGGACAACCACCTAGGTAACAGTGCTCAAAGCCAAGCAGCAGCTGCAAAGGCAAATAAAATATTAGCATGTATTACGAAGGTTATAGAAGCCAGGGAAGCAAATATAATTCTGCCATACTTAGAGAGACAGTATTGATCCATGGAGAAGTCCGGTCGCCGGTGTCTGGGATCAGGAGGGATTTTTTTTTTTTTTTTTTTTTTATACAACTAATTAATTAATAGTTAATCCGAAAATTGCAGATCGGAGGAGATCTTGAATGGTTGAACTTTATGGACTGAAGATCTTTTTTCAACCTTAAATACTATGGGCCTCATTCAATTGCCATTTGGCCAATTAAATAGGGGTCTAAATAAGCACATCACATATATTTTTTAAAGACGTTTTTAGTTAGTAAACATCTATCCAAAAGCAAGGTTTTCACTAACCAAAAACGTCTTTAAAACATATATGTTATGTGCTTATTTAGACCACTATTCAATTGGCCAAATTGCAATTGAATGAGGGCCTATGTAACTATGTAATTTGGTATTTTTTGCACTTAGGGGTGTACTCACTTTTCTTGCCAACAGTTTAGACATTATTGGCTATGTGTTCAGTTATTTTGAGGGGACAGCAAATTTACACTGTTATACAGGCTGTACACTTACTACTTTACATTGTGGCAGAGTGTCATTTCCTCAGTCACATGAAAATATATAATAAAATATTTACAAAAATGTGAGGGGTGTACTCACTTTTGTGCGATACTGTATATTAACTAATACACATAGATAAACATAAAGAGAGGTCACTACATACACCCACCACCACCCTATACCCCACATCCCATCCCACAACAGTTAATAATTACACATAAAACACACCAACATTTTTTTACCTCACACACACACACATATATATATATATATATATATATATATATATATATATGTATATATATATATATATATATATATATATATATATATATATATATTATTTTGATTAATCCTTATATTCTGTTTGGTAGGTGAGTGGACTGGAGAGGTGGGGAGGAGGAAAAGAAGAGAGAGAGGTGATCCTGGGGAGTGGTGGAGAGGGGAAGGTGAGGATTGGTGGAGAAGAGGAGGAGGAGATATCGAGTGGTGGAGGAGAGGAGGAGGTAAGTAGTGGTGGAGGAAAGGAGGAGGAGGAGAGTGGAGGAGAGGAGGTGGAGGAGAGTGGAGAAGAGGTGGTTGGTGGGCAGGTGCCCATAGTAATAAGCACTCCAAGTTCAGGGTGGGATGTCCTGATCCTAGGGGGGTGGTAGTTCTGTGGAGCCACATGCCTCAGGGCCAGGCAAGGGGTGAAGGGAAGGAAGCTGGGGCAGGCAAAGGGACCCAATTTGCACACACAAGGAAAATGTGGCCCTCCATTGTGTGATCCGTGAGTGCCCCGCTATCCTTGTGGGGGTAAGGGAAGTTAGGCCCGGGCCTAGGGCCCAGGCATGGAAGGAGGTAGTGGCCACAATAACAGCAGTGGGCACAGCAGAAAGGGATGTGAGGTCCATAAAGCACCAGTTTGATGGCATCTGAGCCAAGGCGAAGAGGATGATAGCCAAGGAAGTCAAGCTGCAGCACCAAGTGGTGGCCCCAAAGTCAAAAACAATGAGTGGGAGAGAGTGTCCCAAGCATCTTCTGAGCCATTTGTCTGCCATTGGAGCATCAGGCATGGTGGACAAGCAGTATTCCACCACATGTACATAACACACACTCCACATGTACATGATGACCAACAAGGACACTGACATGTCAGCTCTATTGAATTAACAATGGATAGATATATTTGTCATTACATTACATCCATGAAGCTGACAAATCACTGTCATTCATGGGCGCAACATCAGTAATCAACCAATAGAGAGTCCATGCCAGAATAAAGATAGCGTTAGGAGCCAAGAACAATCAAGATCAAGAACCAAAGAATAGAACACATCCAGCAAATTATAGCTACCCATAGTTGCAATTAAGTGAATTATCCAGGTTCAAGCCGAGATGTATTATTCATCATTCATAACATATATACCTTTCTTTTCTCTTTTCCAGCTTCCATTAAGGTCTGGGTGCAGTGGAGAGCCAGAGTATGGGGTGTAGGCTCCATCAGAGCAGGATGTTGGAGACTGATCCCCTGCCCAGCAGGAACCGGCGCAAAGGGGGAGGAGGAACTGAGAGAAGCCGAAGGCCCTGGTTGCGAGGAGGAGGACATCATCTGGGCAGTGGGGTCACCAGCAGGTCCATCAGCCACACTGGTGGCATTTGACCCCACTGTGCCCCTCCTCCAAAGACTGAGTATCTCACCAGCGTTCTCCTACTGGAGAGGCAACAGGGACTTGTCACCACCTCCCTACTCCACAGTAGTGCATGAGACCGGATCAAATCATCACCACCAGGCCCACCACTGCTACGGAGACAGGCTCCAGCCGTGCCACTGCCCCTCCCCACTGAGCCACCACCACTGCCACCTACTCACCCAGCAACAGCTCCTCCACAAGGACCTCCATCCTCACCCCCACCAAGCCAGGCTGCCAGGTGGAGTGTCTGCAGGGGATCCAGGCCAGCATCTCCGAAAATCATGCAGAGGTAATAAGCAGCCTAACCAGGCAAAATAGAGAGGAGAGAGACGCCACCTCATGACTGACTCATACCTTGCCGAGCTGCTCAAGATGAGCAATGCTCCACATTATGGTTCCACGCCCACCTCCTCCACCCTGGAGGCATCCCCCATACACCTACAGCCATGCCACTCCTCTCCTCCCCCCATGCTTCTGCCACCACCACCAGCACTACTGCAGTTGACGCTGCCTCCTGGGGGATGCCTCCTCCCCCCCACCACCAGGGAGAAGGGGGATTGTGGCCCTTCTGCAAAGCAGAGGAGGATGTAGGGTCTGCACTTTTTTTTTTTGCCTTCTCAACAGCATTTCTTAGTGACAATCCATTAGTGCAAATGTTAACATAATCTAGCCTCTTGCCCTACCAGGATCCACCCACACCCATGCTATTAATGCACAGTCTTGTACATTTCTGAATGTGTTCTGTATATGAAATAAAGCTTTGTTATACCATTCTCATTGTGTGTTTTCAATGGTTGGGGTTTTGGAACATCCACATACATCACATTTGTTTCACATTCCTATATTCGTAAACTAATGAGCTTTGGTTACTGTGCAATAGATTAATACATATAATGATAATAATAATAATAATAATAATAATAATAATAATAATATAATAATATAGGGTTAATACAAATGACAGGTCCAATGTGTGATACTGTGGAGTATCAACATTCCCCTGAATGCCTAATAACAGTATGACAGGTGATAATGTGAATTGATTGATAACACTTGATGGAATTTCACTAAATGATAATGGGTATACATCTTGGCACATGGCCACCAGCATTGGCAGGGGAATTTCCAAGACAAGCCTAGTGAAGATTATGCCTGATGGAGGTGAGTTGGCTGTTGCTCCACATGCCTCTGCACAGCCTCCATGTGTGTTTGTGGCCCTTCCTGATGGTTTAGAGTAGATTAGTGTGGTGTATGTTCCCTTGGCCCCCTTCAGGATTGCTACCATATGGTGGTGAAGGGCTTGTGTACTTCAATGAAGCTGTGAGCTATTCCATGTAGGGTCACTCTAGGTGGTCAGGTCATGGCAGAGGGGTCAGACAAATTGTGGTCTACTGGAGAAGTAACTGGCAACCCACTCCAGAAACTTTTTCCATGAAAACGTTGGGCATTAGCACACACAGAGACATAGATAAGTGTGCTGCAGTCCATAGGGTCACAGAGAGTTGGACACAACTAAAGGACTGAACAACAACAAATAAAATGTTCCCCTGATACTTGATATATGTGATGTGGTGGTTTAATTTGGTCACTATTTATTTTCCCAATGTAGATCTGATGAGTGAGATGTAAATAAGATTATCTTTGTATTTTTAGGGTCCACATTAGAGCCTATGTGAGTGAGAAAGGGATAATATTGCAGGCAGTTTCATGTTTTTGTGTTGCAATTTTGTCAGGTAGTGTGTCTTTAATTGCTTTCAGCATCTTGCAGCAAGATTTTTCATATTGGCATATGCATGACCATTCCAACATATGATAAAAATAAATAAAAATAAGGCCTATTTGTTTCTAATGCCTTCCACTTTCCCCATATTTTAAAGTCCATTGGTGTGTTTTAATTGTCTTTTGCAGTGTTACAAACCAGTCTGTTAACCCTTTGTGGGTTTTATTTTGAACCTGTAGTATATTTGGCTACATTTGCCATTTGCGACTTTGAAGCCAATTGTGTCCTTGGGGAATGGTAGCAATTCAATAGCGATTTGCAATTTTAGTGAATGTAATATTTGCGGGCTTGAAAGATCAGGCTTAAATGTGTTGGCAGTTACGATTTTGGCAACCGCAGGGATTTTCAGCCTTTAACCCTTAGATCTTTTGCGGCTCGCATAAAGACGCCAATTGAATAGCAAATTATTTTATGGGCTACATTATGGGCTCCAGTAACCAACAATTGCTCAATTGAATAGGGGCCTTAGTTTTCAGAATTAAATCACAGTTGCAAACCCACATAAGTCCTACACTTATTTGTAAGTTCCCACAGGCAAAAAAAACAACTTAGTATAGCCATTTAAGACATGCATTTTTTTTATATGATTAGACAAAGAAGATTGATACTTTGGGACTTTGTCCACTGTTACTACTACATAATGGGTATATGTTTATATAAGAAGTATAGTATATTGGGGAATATGTGTAAACTTGTATTGTACAAATGATAATCACATCCATTGTATGAAAATACTCTTACATAATAGAAAGACATTATTATTTGTATGTTCCTTCATGCCATTTGAATGAGTGGTTTTCAATAAATAAACCTATTTAATCTTTTCCTAGAGTAAAAGGTTTTTCATTCTCCACCTCAAATGTCTGATTTTATTGTTTGAAACCCCCCAACATGTTAAGTGTTTGAGATTGCCTTAGTGGAACTGCAGGAAATAGATTACTACTGTTGTCCGTTTTTTTTTTTACATTTCCAGACTAATACTTTTAAACTAATCTTATATTGCTGTTCTGTTCAAGTATACTCATCCTCGGGGACCTTGTAGACATGCCAATATAATATTTATTACAGGAACATGTAATGCAGTAAACTACATTTTCTGTTTGGCAATTAATATAATCCTTAATAAATATTTTGTTTCCAAATCTGACAAAAATCCACTTGGTAAATGTATGCTGTATCTTCCACAGGCAATAGAGCCTTGTTATACGTTCTCTTTCGACCCTCATGGTAGTGACTCCTCACTAGGATATCCTTCAAATTTCTACCTCTTTCATACCAAAAAATAGGTTGATTTGATAGTAGATACCGTAAACAATCATAAGTATATTCCAGTGATGAAAGGTGGAACAGTAATGATAATACATGAATCAGCTTTGTTTTGTTTAGATTTTGTGCACAACAGACCTTTCTAATTTTTATGTAAGCTATTTTGATAAGCTTTATTCAGAATTTTCTTTTTGTAACGTCTTTCCAAGAATCTTATTCTTAGCTTGTCTGTCTCTTTTTTTAAATTATTTGAAATTAGAACAGTTTTCACTGAGTCTAAGATATTCCCCTTAAGGTAAGTTATTTGTAACAAAACTTGGATGGGCACTCTCTGCCATCAGGATGGTGTTGGTTACCATTGCTTTAGGGAACCGTGTCATTTTCAGTCTACCCATTTCAGTTTTGCTTATTTGTATGTCCAGAAATGTCATTACATCTTTTTGGATATTTTTTGTTAGTCTTCTAATTAAATCATTTAATTTTACTTGGTCTCTGAAATCAATGAGGGTAACATATGGTCCAGTCAAAAAAAATGTCTTCATGGTATCTTCGATTCTAAATTTGAATAATTTAATCAAGAGGCAGACAAGCTAAGGATATGACTCTTGGAAAGGGGTTACAAATAGAAGATTCAAAGTAAATCTTATGAAAACAACTACCATAAAAATATTTTTGCACAAACTCTTAACGAAACAAATCTGATTTATTTGTTATCAAAATTTCATCTCAATCATACAAATTAAAAAAATATATATATTTAATCACTGGAATATATTAAAGAAAAATTATTTGCTTGTAGGATCTACTACCAAATTGAATCTTTGGGCCTTATTAAATTAGCCCTCTTAGTTCCCTCGGTCCTCGCAAAAGATATTTTTGTGCTGTTTGCGAGGACCGAATCCCCAATATGTTCCTTGCAGCCTGCTTTTGCGAGATGACTCAGAAAAATGGCCTTAAATCTATGAGGTGAATCTCGCACCTCGGAAGAATCCCTACGGGCACAAAAAGTGCTAGCAAGGGATCCTAAAACCTCTATGTGCTGCCTCGGAGCAGCCCGAGACAGCCGTGTGATGCTCCCCCCTGCTCCCTAAACACATCCTCATGCTGCAGGGGACCCTATCGGAACCCCTGCCACCCCCCCACATTAACCCCTTGCAGCGGGGTCCCCGATCACCATAGATCAGGCCCCCGCTGCATTTCAAAGTTTTAAACTCTCCGCCACGGCTCCTTAAAGGGCCTGTGGCACACTATCAGCAATCCCGGCCGTGGCACCTAAAATGAACCCCCCTCTATGCTGGGGGTCTCCATCGGGACCCCTGAAGTGTCCCCACATTAACCCCTTGTTCCAGGGCCCAGCCGGGGCAGAAGAGGCGGAGTCGGGACATCGCACCATGGTAAGTTGAATGTATATTATGTTAATTTTACTTTATTTTGTGTCTACATGTTGTATTAATGTAATGTGTTTTTTTTAACAGGGGCCGCGCCGGAGAAGAAAAGAAGAAAGATGGGGACATGCTGGAAAAGTGAGTAGAATATTTTGAATATTTAGAATGTTTATTTATTTAATGTAAATCTGTTGCACTATTTTTTTTTTTTTTCCTAGGTTGGTGATCTGAAGGGACATCTGCAAAGGTAAGTGGTCTTAATTATTTTATTTTAGGTTAGAATTAGGGTTTCTGTATGTAGATAGGATTTATTGTATGTTAGATAGGGGGATGTATTTTAGATAGTTAGGATTTATTGTATATTAGATAGATTGGGGGATGTATTTTAGATAGCTATGATTTATTGTATATTAGATAGATTGGGGGATGTATTTTAGATAGTTAGGATTTATTGTATATTAAATATATTGTATGTTGGATAGATAGGGTGTATTGTATTTTATTTTACTTGTATTGTATGTATTGTATTGTATGCATTGTATTGTATTGTGTATGTCTTTCCTTTTTTTTCTGTAGTGGGGGGGGGGTTGTAATGTATTTTTTTTATTTTCTGTAATGTTCCTTTTCTTATTTTTTGTGACAGGTTTTTTATTTTCGGTAATGTAGATTTTTTTTTTTTTGTAAATTAGTTTTTTTTTAATTTTTTGTCATTAGATTGGTGGTGGGGGGTTTATTAGGTGGTAGGTAGGTAGTCTAGGTAGGTAGTATAGGTGTTAATAGATTAATACAGAGGGGGGTTACTTTAGATTTAATGGTTTATTGGGGGGTATAGTGCAGTGTAGTGTTTGTACTTAGTGTCATGAGGGTCCTTGAGGACCGTCATGGCACTTATGTGGTTATTGTTAGAATTGTAACTTCCCCATAAGGGTCATAATATACCCTTTTGATTCTGATGGGGTTAAATAGAGGCTTATGGGGGTCTGTATTGACCCCCATGAGTTATAGAGTTAATTAAGTGCTTATGGGGGTCTGCGTTGACCCCCATGAGTTATGGGTTCATTAATTGCTTATGGGGTGATGTATTGACCCCCATGAGTTATGGGGTTAATTTTAGTTGCCTGGGATTAATATTTTTTAGCACGAGTCCTTTCAGGACCTTTACAGTCTTTTAAGGACCTGCGAGGTGGAAAATTTAAAAATGTAAATGCAGCGGGGTCCCGCTGCAAGGAGTTAATGTGGGGGACTGCGGGGGTCCCTATGGACCCTTGCAGCAAGGGGTTAATGTGGGGGCACTTTGGGGGTCCCGATGGGGACCCCCAGCATAGAGGGGGGGGTTCATTTTATGTGCCGCGGCCGGGATTGCTAATAGTGTGCCGCGGGCCCTTTAAGGGGGCCTGATCGGTGCTGATCGGGGATCCCCGCGGCAAGGGCTTAATGTGGGGGTGCTGCAAGGGTCCCTATGGACCCCTGCAGCAAGGGTTTAATATGAGGACACTTCGGAGGTCCCGATGGGGACCCCCGCATAGAGGGGGGTTAATTTTAGGTGTTGTGGGGGTAGTTGGTGTATCCCCCACTGCAGGGCTTATGTGTGGGACTGCTCCTGTTTAGGACCCCTGCAGCAATTGATGAGGTGTGGGAGCCTGCAAGATCATCTCTCAGGCTGTCACTCCTCATGTACATTTTCTCTGTGTTGATAGGGATGGGCCTGCTGCGTAACTCACACGTTGCTCGCAGCAGGTCTAATTTAATAGCGTTGTAACTTTGAGAAATTTGCAGCACGTAGTATTTAAGTAGAAGCCTCTTATCTACGAGGCTGGAATTTAATAAGGCTGTTGGTGTTTTATAAGAGGTAGTACTTTTGAAGTCTAATAAATATTAGGTTGGCATGTTCATTAGGTCTCTAAGAATGTTAATACTTGAGCATTAACACAATATAAGATTGACTGAAAGAGACCAGAAATGTAAAAAGCAACTGACATCATTATCAAACCATTTCCTGTAGTTCCATGCATGCAATTCCACTTTACACTTAATTTATTGGGGTTTGCAAACCATAAAATCATACATAAGAAATGAAGATTTTGAAAAATGTGTACTCCAAAAAGGTACCAATTTATTTATTATTGATTTGTTGAACACCATACATCTGAATGGCATGAAAGAATATAACAATTATAATATCTACTTATTATGAAGGAATATTTTCACACACTAGATGTAATCATCATTTGTGTATATATGTGAATACATATTTATACACAGATACCCAAATGTACTGCACTTTTTCTACTTATATCCAATATGGAGATATGAAGATACATTAGTAATTATCAAAGTAAGTTACCAGGAACCTTTAATCATAACCTTTAAAATTAACTATAAAAGCATGTCATAATATTGATTTGCTAAAAAACACTGATAGGTGCTGTGCAGTAGCCCAGATGGCTAAAATCTTGAAAATCCCTGAGCTCACAATAAGCTTGCTATGACCACAAATGGTACCTCCATCCTGGAAGGTTGTCCTAATGGGATACCCACAGCCAATTGTGTCTCTAACCAAATAACTAAGCTGACAATCTAGTTAGAGATCAATAATACAATAGCGAGGAGGACATCAGACTACGGCTGCCAAACTACAGTGTTACCTGTACAGCTTACCACAGCACCGACGTGCATTTCATCATCCATTTTTTATTTATTTTTTGCAAGCTATAAACATATACAAATTATTTGTGTGACATAATTTCTTTCAATATGCAATTAATTAATTAAAAACAGTTGTCAACACTTAATATAATATCTTATACATGATGTTACATAATTTGAACATATACACACATCCACCATTCATTCATACATTCAATCGACTTATCTAAATAGATTGTATATACCGGGTTGTTCCATGAAGCAAACCACTAATTAACTGTTGAAATTATTAGGTTTTAGCATCTCAGATCAGCCATTTTTTTATGTTCTTATTTCGGGCTCCATCGTCCTGGAGATATCTCTCGAACTCCTGACATCGGTCCATTCTATCCAGAATTTCATTCCAACTTGGAGTAGTAACTTGTCTCCATTTAGCAACAATCGCAATTTTGATTATTGTAAACATTTGTATCATATAAGCTATTTCTTCCTTTTTATAGCTCTTAAAAAATATATGTGATAGACCACTGTTGGCCGCTAGAGGGATATCTTCCTTAAGGGTGATCGAAATATAGTCAAAAGATTTTTCCAAGAGCGTTATGATTAGGGGACAAGTCCACTAAATGTGAAGATAGTTTCCCTGGAGTCCACAACCTCTCCAGCATAGTTTGTCCTTGGTCTTATGGGAAAAGTCATATATGTGCCATCTATTTATTACTTTAAAGTAGGTCTCCTTTCAGCAGCATTTTTAATCAAATTGTTGATATTTTTAAAGCCTGATCCCATAGTTTTTTATTTAAATTGATCTTCAATTCATTTGACCATATATATATAATTTTAGTTATTTTAATCTCTATCTGAATTCGTAAAAATAATAACATTTTAGAGGTCATATGAGAAAATTCTCCCTTAAGGAGAAATACTTAAAATATATTCAGATTAGTATTTAATTTCAGTACCTTTATTAATGTTTCTAAGAAGCTTCATAATTAGGCATACGTCAGCCAATTGAATGGTTGAACCCCATATTTATTTCCTATTTGTTGAAAGGAAGCCATCTCGTCTGTAATAAATAAATTACTCAGGTGTTGAAAACCATAATTTATCCATTAATTCTTCCACGATATGTTATAGAATTTAGTCACAGTTACAATTGGAGCAGACATGCTTAAAAATGGAAGAAGATTACATTTGTTATTATTTTATTTCCAAAATGAAAATAGTTTCTTTACAATATATGCCTCTTTGTTAATAAATTTTGCCTGAAAACTGCTTATAAAAATGAATGCTTTTCAGTCCTTATTCAACACCATATTTTTTTCTATTAAAAACCAAGCGAAGCTATCACCGGCCTCTAGCCATTTAAGAGCGATAGCAAGCAATGAAGCCTTTTGATAAAGATGAATAAGTGGATATGCAATTCCACCTTTGGAATATGTCCTGAACATCTCAATCCTTTTTATTCTGACATGTTTTCTTGCATGAATAAAAGTATCAATCCTATTTTGTGGTTTTGCCATAAATTGTCTAGGAAATTTCATCGGTAATATCTCATCAAATAACTGATGATCGGCAAAACTTAAAACTGGCAATTTTCCCTGAAAAGGAGATTTTTAGTGTTTCCCAACTTGTGTTACCCTAATTTTCCCCTGAGTTATCTCAGTTAGCTGTGATCATATTTTTTATATTTCATATCAAAGATAATGCCCAGGGGCCTCATTCTATTATCGGCCGTAAATCGGCCGTAAGGCTGCGATTCCTTGCGGGGGTTCAGTTAACTCGCGATTCTATTATACGGCCCCGCAAGAATCTCATCTTACGGCCGGCCGCATATCTTTGAACCGGCCGTAAGCTGTGAAATATAAAAACTCAAAAATAAATTCAAGCCTGCACTGTACAGCTCTGTAAATGCTAGGGATCATATTGGGGGACATGAGGATTAAAAGAAACCCACTCTCAAGCTTGCACATCTGCCCAAACCCGAGTTCAAATTAACTGTTTATTTTCCGGCTGCGGCGTGGGTGTGTCTGAGGTGCTCCAAGCACTTTTTACATGGATATTTTACGGATATTAAAAATAAAATATTTTACGGATTTGAGTACAGGATAATTATGTGCTATTTTTTCTAACAACTAAAATCCCTTTATAGTCTTCTCAAAGTGCAGGATGGCTTTATTTGAGCTATTTTATGTGCTTAATTGGTGCTAGCGAGACCTCTTTCCTGCAAGTAAGCTGCGGCTCGTTTTTAGCCTTGCAGAGAGGTTTCCCGGAGCAATTGAATTGCAAATCTCTTGCGGCCGTTTTAGATCAAAGGCTTTCCTCCGGCGCGAGCGGCCGCAAGAGATAGCAAGGCACCGGCCGCAAGCCTGCCGGAGCCCCCGGCCGTAAGGGAATAGAATAGCAGAATAGCTTGCGGCCGGTCCTTGCGGCCCCGCAACGGCTGCGGCCGCTAATAGAATGAGGCCCCAGATGTTTAAACGAACTTGCCTCCCAATCAAACAGATACATTTTCTTCAATTTGAGTTTAAGTGAGTTTGAAACATTTATACTCAAGATCTCTGAATTCTGATGGCTAAGTTTATAGTTAGAGACCTTACTGAATTGCTCTATTAAATCTAATAAATGCAGTAAAGTTTCCAATGGATCTTCTAATGACAACACCACGTTGTCTGCAAACATGGTAATTTTGTGTTCCCTCTCTCCCACCCATAAACCTTTCACTGCTTTGTCGCTTTTAATTGCAAAAGCTAAGGGGTTCCAGCAATAGAATAAATAGGGTGGGGGAGAGGGGACAGCCCTGTCAAGTTCCATTACCAATGTCAAACTCTTGAGACCTAAAGCCTGCACCAATTACTGAGGCTAGCGGGTTAGAGTAAAGGGCTCTGATTGCATGAGAACCAAACAGTCCGAAACCCATCTCTAACAAGACCTGCCTCATACACCCCCACCCTATCCTATAAAATGCTTTTTCAGCATCTAATGACATGAACAGGGTGTTTTTTTTTCCAGCTTTTGATATACATATCAAATCAATAAACTTCCTGATATTATCTGGTCCTTGCCTGACGGCCATAAACCCCGTCTGCTCCCTTGAATTCATTTTATTTAAAATATGTGTCAATCTATTCACCAGTATCCTTGCATACAGTTTAAAATCTGCATTCATCAAGGAAATTAGTCTATAATTACCACAGAAAAATTATTCTTGTTTTTTTTTGGGATCATTATAATATGGGCTTTCATCATATCTTTTGGAATTTTACCCAAACTTTTAAACTCATTAAAAAAATTTTTTAGCTGTTTTGCAAGTGAACCCAATAATTTAAAAAAATGATTTGTGTATCTGTCCGGACCAGGAGAAGTATATGCTTTTAATTTTCCTATGGCCTCCATTACCTCTTTTTCGGTTATTGATAAATTTAAATCTGCAAGCTCAGATTCTGAAATTTTAGGAAGTTTGATCTTGCTAAGAAATTTTTGAAATTTGAGGGCGCTTGGTTCCTTAAATAATAAATCATTTTTCCAGTTATATAAGCCTTCATAATATTTGGCAAAAATCCTAGCTATATCTTTTGGTTTAAAAAAACGATTACACTCATTGACTAAGTATTCAATTCTTGAATTTCTGAATTAATTTTTTATTTTATCTGCTAGCACTTTACTTGTTTTATTGTCATGATAATGGGATTTTTGCTGAAATTTCCAAATCGCCTTATCGGAAATTTGTTGATTAATTATATTAATTTGTTTTTGCACATTTTTTTATCTCTATGTAAATATTATCTTTTGGATTTCCTTTACACTCTTTTTCTAAGTTGTATAACTGGATTAAAAGTATCCTTAATGGCAGACCTATCTTTTTTTTGACTTGATGGTTTAATTTTATTAAAAGACCTCTAAAATAGGCCTTAAATGACATCCACAATGTGCTATTCTGCTCAACAGTTCCAGTGTTTATGTCATAAAATTTTACAATTTATTCTCTCAATTCTGAAACTTTGATTTTATCTCTCAATAAAACATCATCCAATTTCCATATTGGTCTGTCCTTTATTTCTTGATCTAATTTAATGATTAAACTTACTGATGCATGATCAGATATAGATAGTTGGCCTATATTGGCTTCTGTAACCATCACCCAAACTTTTCTCATTTATTAAAAAAATATATATTCTTCAGTAGGTTTTATATACCATAGAATAGTATGAATAGTCTTTTTCATTTGGGTGTAATATTCTCCAAATATCATACATCTGATTGTCATTTATAAATTTTGAGAGTTTATCAGAATTTCTAAGCACTAAGTTTACATTTTTGATAATTTTATTAGATTTTTTATCTATCATTGGATAAATAGTGGAATTAAAATCTCCTGCCATTCTCTTGATCCCTTGTCCAAATTTCCTTAGTTTCCTCATTGTCTTTTTTATAAAAGGGAGTTGGTTATCATTAGGGGCAAATATGTTAAGAAGAGAAACTATTTGATTGTTGATTTCCCCTATCCACAATATAAATCTACCGCAGGAATCACATTCATATAGGGTTTCTTTAACTTTTAAACTACGATCGAAAAGTATAGATAACCCTCGTTATGATATTTGTACTCGCAACAATTTGAACCAAATATAGGAATTTTATTTTCTGACCAGTGTGTTTCTTGTAGAAAGATTACCTTAGCTTTCTCTTGCTTGATTAATCGTAAAATTGAAAGTCTCTTATTGGGGGAATTCAGACCCCTAACATTTAGACTCAATAATTTAATTGACATACCTTATTCAATAATAGCGCTTGAATAAAAGGCTGTTACATCTTCAAACCGGACAATTTTAACTAACCACTTCATTAGATAGTTTAGCACATAGAAAAAGAGAAAAGATATGATCAATATCTATAATATCCTTGGTGCTTTACACCACTTTTGTGTGAAAAAAAAAATAACTTTAATAGGATACATATTATCCAAAAATAACGCCGCTCAAAATGTATACAAAAATAATGCACTATAAAATAAATCCCCTAATATGAGTATAACATGGATTAATATAGCCATTAATATAGATTTTAAATCCAGAAAGACACCCTAAATAAAGGGTTGAATGCCTATAGCTCTAATGGTCAATAATGATTAATCCTCATATATCAGAATAAACTGATACTCCTGAAAAAATCAGGGTATACTGATAATCATTGGATTTAATAAAAAGGGATATGTATAAAAAAACACTATTAAAAAAACATATAAAAAACAAAATACAGGACAGGACAGAGATCCTAAATAAACTGAATGCTCAATATATATATATATATATATATATACAGGGAGTGCAGAATTATTAGGCAAGTTGTATTTTTGAGGATTAATTTTATTATTAAACAACAACCATGTTCTCAATGAACCCAAAAAACTCATTAATATCAAAGCTGAATATTTTTGGAAGTCGTTTTTAGTTTGTTTTTAGTTTTAGCTATTTTAGGGGGATATTTGTGTGTGCAGGTGACTATTACTGTGCATAATTATTAGGCAACTTAACAAAAAACAAATATATACCCATTTCAATTATTTATTTTTACCAGTGAAACCAATATAACATCTCAACTTTCACAAATATACATTTCTAAAATTCAAAAACAAAACAAAAACAAATCAGTGACCAATATAGCCACCTTTCTTTGCAAGGACACTCAAAAGCCTGCCATCCATGGATTCTGTCAGTGTTTTGATCTGTTCACCATCAACATTGCGTGCAGCAGCAACCACAGCCTCCCAGACACTGTTCAGAGAGGTGTACTGTTTTCCCTCCTTGTAAATCTCACATTTGATGAAGGACCACAGGTTCTCAATGGGGTTCAGATCAGGTGAACAAGGAGGCCATGTCATTAGATTTTCTTCTTTTATACCCTTTCTTGCCAGCCACGCTGTGGAGTACTTGGACGCGTGTGATGGAGCATTGTCCTGCATGAAAATCATGTTTTTCTTGAAGAATGCAGACTTCTTCCTGTACCACTGCTTGAAGAAGGTGTCTTCCAGGAACTGGCAGTAGGACTGGGAGTTGAGCTTGACTCCATCCTCAACCCGAAAAGGCCCCACAAGCTCATCTATGATGATACCAGCCCAAACCAGTACTCCACCTCCACCTTGCTGGCGTCTGAGTCGGACTGGAGCTCTCTGCCCTTTACCAATCCAGCCACGGGCCCATCCATCTGGCCCATCAAGACTCACTCTCATTTCATCAGTCCATAAAATCTTAGAAAAATCAGTCTTGAGATATTTCTTGGCCCAGTCTTGACATTTCAGCTTGTGTGTCTTGCTCAGTGGTGGTCGTCTTTCAGCCTTTCTTACCTTGGCCATGTCTCTGAGTATTGCACACCTTGTGCTTTTGGGCACTCCAGTGATGTTGCAGCTCTGAAATATGGCCAAACTGGTGGCAAGTGGCATCGTGGCAGCTGCACGCTTGACTTTTCTCAGTTCATGGGCAGTTATTTTGCGCCTTGGTTTTTCCACACGCTTCTTGCGACCCTGTTGACTATTTTGAATGAAACGCTTGATTGTTCGATGATCACGCTTCAGAAGCTTTGCAATTTTAAGAGTGCTGCATCCCTCTGCAAGATATCTCACTATTTTTGACTTTTCTGAGCCTGTCAAGTCCTTCTTTTGACCCATTTTGCCAAAGGAAAGGAAGTTGCCTAATAATTATGCACACCTGATATAGGGTGTTGATGTCATTAGACCACACCCCTTCTCATTACAGAGATGCACATCACCTAATATGCTTAATTGGTAGTAGGCTTTCGAGCCTATACAGCTTGGAGTAAGACAACATGCATAAAGAGGATGATGTGGTCAAAATACTCATTTGCCTAATAATTCTGCACTCCCTGTATATATAAATAAATATATATATATATATATATATATATATATATATATATATATATATATATATATATATACATATATGCTATCAAAGACAAAAAAATGAATTATACCAAAAGCTGCAAATAACATATGACAGTATTAGTGTATTAGCAACTAGTTGCCACACTCAATATTCTTGCTGTTCTATTGCCAAGCTTTATAGGCATCAATAAAATTTGCCCCATTGCTCTGCTGTGTCTGGTGTCTCCTCCTGTGGTCTCTGCCCCCTGTAATTACAAATATAATTGCCAACGGGCCGTTTCGTCCATCCTTGTGAACTTTCTCTAAGTCTATGTAGTATGCTGGCCTCTCTGGCTTATTAGTTTAGCACATACTCTAACTTTTTGCTTATGCCACCTAGAGCTCCTGGAACAATCACAAACCTTCTCATCCATACATACCCATTCAATCTTACAATGATAAACATAAATATACACCAACACATAACAATAGGGCTATACACTGTTGTTCAGAAATGTTCGTCAATGAATGGGGAGAATCTCCTATTGTAAATCGTTTAAATAGCTAACTTTTTTCTTTCAACCCTTTTCCTTTTACCTTTGCCATTTCTTGCAATTATAAAGATGTATAAATAAATAAATCTAAAAATAAATTTTCCTCAATTATAATAATATTAGTAAAACTCTTTAACAATTACTACTTATTCACCTTGCTACTGACATGATTAATTTTGTGAGGGGTTAAGTTAGTATTGTGCCCTAGCACCTTTTACATTTAAAAAAAAAATGTAAATGTCAGTAACCCATAAAACATTTAGTGATAATATATTTATGTGCTTGTGCTAGTATTATAGCATTGTACCTGAAGTGCTACTTATTATGAGAACAAAAAGAACAAAACCAACAAAAAAAACTTCAGTGATTATCCCTTATTAGAAATAATTTGACCTCATTGTTGATTATTATCAGAATTGTATTTAAGCAGCCTTTATCTAACATTCTAATACCCATTAAAGTGCTCATCATCAGACCTAATTGTTTATACGTCAAACCAGGAAGGTAGAAAGTTGTTCTAATCAGAATAAATTACACTAGTTTCTTACTATGAAGAACTTATACTTAGTTATAACTAATATCTGCTTCTTAGCTTATAAACGGTTCTACAAACACATTTAATCTCATCTTGTGATCATATAATCCTCTCCACATATTCAATATCTAACTCAAATAGCCCCAGTTGGTTTAGCAAGATTAATCAAATATAAAATTAAACTGTGTGCCATTCTTGTTTAAAGAGAATAATTATACAACAACACATAACAATAAGGCTATACGCCGATATTCAGAAATGTTCAGCCGACAATGAATGGGGAGAGTCTCCTATTGTAAATCGTTTAATTAGCTAACTGTTTTCTTTCAACCCTTTTCCTTTTACCTTTGCAATGTCTTGCAATTATTAAGAAGTATAAATAAACAAATATGAAAATAAATTTTCCTCAATTATAATAATATTAGTAAAACTCTTTAACAATTACTACTTATTCACCTTGCTACTGACATGATTAATTTTGTGAGGGTTTAAGTTAGTATTGTACCCTAGCATCTTTTACATTTAAAAAAATATATAATTGTCAGTAACCCATAAAACATTTAGTGATAATATATTTATGTGCTTGTGCTAGTATTATAACAGTGTACCTGAAGTGCTACTTATTATGAGAACAAAAAAACAAAACCCACCCCCCAAAAAAACTTCAGTGATTATCCCTTATTAGAAATAATTTGACCTCATTGTTGATTATTTTCAGAATTGTATTTAAGCAGCCTTTATCTAACATTCTAATACCCATTAAAGTGCTCATCATCAGACCTAATTGTTTATACGTCAAACCAGGAAGGTAGAAAGTTATTATAATCAAAATAAATTACAATATAGTTTCTTACTATGAAGAACTTATACTTAGTAATAACTAATATCTGCTTCTTAGCTTATAAACGGTTCTACAAACCCGTTTAATCTCATCTTGTGATCATGTAATCCTCTCCACATATTCAATATCTAACTCAAATAGCCCCAGTTGGTTTAGCAAGATTAATCAAATATGAAATTAAACTTTATGCCATTCTGGCTTAGAGAGAGTTAATGTTTTGTTTGTCTTCTCCGAAATTTTCTGTCATAATGTTCCAGGAACTGAGTAGTTCTATTCCTTGTTTTAAAGTGTTGACTCTATACCAGCGAGTTTCAAAATTGTCAAGCTTCCTTGGGCTAGCCATCTGTACACATAGCCTTCTCTTCTTAGTGCTACAGTAATTATCCCAAATTATCTTCTTTTTAAAAGCGTTATTGCTGATAAATCTGTGATAATTTTTATACTATCGTACGGTGGTTGAAGCGTTTTCATTTTAATGTTGACTTTTGCTATCTTTTCCTTAGTTGATACATAATGTAGTTTAATAATAACATCTCTAGGAGTATGCTTCTCCAGATATTCCAGTTTTGGTTGTCTATGACAAGCATCCAGTCTCATTTCTATTTGTGGAACCTCCGGAACCAAATAAGACAACATGTTGGTAATTGTCATTCAGTATGTCCTCAGAAATTCCTTTGATTCGTAAATTATTACGTCTCGATCATTCCTCCATAGAGGCCATTTTGTTATTTAACTCAGTAAATTTATTTTCCACCTTTGCTGAGTAAGTGAGAGGCATATTGTGATCTTTAATTAGATTATCAAATTTGACTTCCAAATCTGATGTTTTAGTATTGACTTCATTTATTAACTTAGAATTCTCTATTATTTGTTGTTTAATGTCCAGCATAAAAGAAGACTGAAAGTTTTGTAATAGCTCCTTCATCTTAGAAAGGGTTAGTAATTATTTTCCTTAGTCTTCTGTGTTTGTATTAGAAGAATTATCAGATAACATAGTCAGATTGCAGTCCAGAGATGTATTCCCTTGATGAAATTCCAGAAATAAACTCTCCTGTTCCTGATCTTTATTATAGGCAAAAAATAATTAGCTGTGATCTGACTAGCTTTGTTATTTTATTTGGCCTTGCCATGCAAGTTGCCTTTAGCTTTAGGTATGTTGTTACTATATAATGGTCTGAAGAACTTTAGTTCCTACTTTGTTTCTGTGTTACATATAGAGCACAATTCCTTGATAGCTGAGATAGACTTATATAGAGTGGTAAAATATAATCAATCAGCTATTCTATACAAAGAAGAGTACTTTTCTTTTACAGGTTTTCTTATTTCATCATGCAGGGGGCACTGTTTCTTGTCCTCTGTGAGAATAAATAATAAATTGAAATTGGTGTACCAGGTTTGGATTGGATAATTCCAATGAATGAAATGACACTTCAGCCATAGTAAACAATAATGTGTAAGCTAAGAGCGCATCTTGTAAAGAATCATTTTTATAAATGAAATATGGTTTCAACAATTGCAGGGTTTGAGCTCTACTAGAAAGTAAAAATATACTATAAATCTGCTCAGCATCAAAATGAATATATGTGTTCCTCTATTGCTCATGTAACAATATCTAGATCAATGAAAGGGTTAATCCAACTTCATCTCGGCATCTGGATGCACATTGAGAATAATATATTGCACTGAATATATCACTACATATAAAACAAATCGACCTTAGATCATATAAGTAAATGGTAAGTGTAAAGCTATTATACCGGTCGAACGATGAATTTCAGGATAGTTTGGAGAGTAAGATACATAACACTCTCATATTACTGAGGGCATACAATCACGGCAAAAAGGTAGTAAATTACCATGAATATAAGCATCTGTCAGCATAAGTAAATCCACCATAAAGTAGTAAATAAAATGCACAGGATTTGTGTGTAAACTTGCCAACCTTTGTAAATCTAAAGCATATGCTAAATTTCCATATGCAATTTTCCTGTAGCCCTATGACCCTGGAAGGTGTAACTAACTTTTCACTATTATATAGATAAAGAGCCTGATTCAATTGCAAGCACGCATCTCACGGCCGTATGTCTGCTTGGGGCCTGCTGCGGACTCCCGTTCGTCTCCAATCGCGGTGCAATTCAATTGAACAAGCCCGCAAGTTACAATGCACTCATGAGTAGCAGTTCAGGATGGGAGCATGATCAAATAAGCAAGGCCAAATAAGCAAACCCATTTCAAAACAGCCTATAGGAAATAAGACCACCATCATTACGGCAATTAAACATGGAGGTTAAATGTCAATCAATTAGGTTTGGGGGTCCGATATGCGATGGGACTTGCAAACCCTCAAAATACAAAATAATAAAAATGAAGGACAATACTGTTCTAGTCCATATGGGTGGCCTGATTGTTTATTGCCAATTTGCAAGCTTGAGACTGTTATGCAATTTATTCTAATGTCTATCATCGCTTTCCCATTATTTACAGTGCAGCATTGATTTTTTGTTTGCATTTAGAATGCTGCAGACAGGGGTTAAACCTTCTTGGTGGGTCCTCTCTAGTACGCATAGGATTTTCTCCTACATCTGCCATTTAGGGGGGTGAAAACATTTGTGGGTATGGGGAATTGTAGCAATTGAATAATGATTTTCGATTTTAGTCATCATAACTCTTGAGGGCGGGAAAGATAAAGGCATCGGGAGGCTGTAAGTTCTGGGTTTAACAATTAAAAGGTTTTCAAGCCCATAACCCGTAAACCGTTTGGAGCCCAAATTTACCAGATTAGAGATTAACTGGCCCAGAAAGAGGGATTACAATTCTTTGTTTCTTGACTGCTACAAAAATGTCAAAAAGCAATTAATGAGTCTCCAATAGTAGTGTCTTAAACAGACAAAATTAAATGATCTTATCAGCAGTAAAAAATTGCTAGGACAGTAAATTTGTCTCTTGTGTATATGCTAGGAGATTCAATGCCATTCTTCTTCTTAATTGATATAATGTATCCCTTTAGTTCTGCTACAAATAGCTACTGTTGCCAAAACTTCTAAGTTCAAAATAAAGCATGTTAGGAAAGAACTGAACATGCCATAAAATAATACTTCTGGTTTAGTGGGTAAAGCAGCCAAAAGGCAAAAGGCATGTTTATTCTGTGCCTCTGCTCCTAGAGTCTGACTTCAGACTCAAGTCTGACATGTGTTTCGCGGTCTGGTGCAGCTTTATCAAAGGGGAAGGGTGGATTAATTGTGTCTCTCTATTTATAGCTTGTATGGTTGACATGACAAGCCTGTAGTATAACCACTTATTGTAGGTCCTGAAGAAACATGCCAAATAAGCAATTCCAGCATGTATTATTGCACCCAATGATGCTTTTGGTGATTATAGATGTAGAGATGAATTTATAAAGATTTGCTTAGAACTGGTGATTATGTGAAAGTTATGAATAAGTATAAAATAATACACTGAATAACAATTCAATTTATATAATGAAGTAGTACCAAATAAGTAAAAATTGCTTTTTTAATATGAAATATTAAGCTTTAATAAATTATAAAAATGAATAATAAATGTAATGCCT
The DNA here is from genome assembly GCA_027410445.1 of Discoglossus pictus. NCBI lineage: Eukaryota > Metazoa > Chordata > Amphibia > Anura > Alytidae > Discoglossus > Discoglossus pictus. The sequence continues at coordinate 108,996,283 of CM050164.1, forward strand.
CATCATTTCAACATAACCTAATGTAACATTTCAAAACAAAAATCCTCATTTACCATTACCACAATTAATACTCTCCAACTTATTTAAATAATAACATTGTAATAAGTGTATATCAAGTATGACACAGTTCTTATAAAGGGACTGCTTATTAGGATATTATGCAGTATATTTAAACAGACCTGAAATCTTATACAGAATCGTGGGTATGTAGTTTTTCAGAATATTTTAACTAAGTCCCCAAATGTCTTAGTTCAAAACCTATATAAGATACATGGTTTAAATTCCCTTACTAGGCTTATACACAATGATGCAGATGTAGCTTTTTGTATTTATTTTCAGAATCGGGAGGTGTAGCAATATATCCTCCAACAAGGTATTTTGGGATACAATGTTTACCCTTATAAAGATCTAACTCTGCAGTGACCCAGGAATATTTTGCAACTCTATGTGCCATCATTGATCATATATTAACAACAAAGGAACAGATCTCCTTTGATATATTAAAAATAAAAATTGCCATGAATGTAGATCACATGGGAGTTATATATATTGGAATTTAAATGAATGATTGGCTAACATCACAGTTTTTTCTAGAGGATTTCCTTAGAAACCAATCCCATATACATTTGTTGGGCTCCAGACCCATTTATAAACTTTTAACAATAAGGTCCTGGGAAATTATCATTATCGGTTGAATTATATGAAATGAATGTGAGAAGCAGCAACATATTTTGCCATAATGATAATACGTCAGTCCTATTAGAATGCAATGTACTCAATAGAAAACTTGACATTGGACATATTCTTTTGTATAAAACTTAACTTTTATTCTCCACATGTATTAAAAGAAAACACATTCTTAAAATATGACGATTATCTTCAAGTCGCCTCTGAGTAAATTTATACAAAACAAGTCCAAATCTGCATGTATAAGTAAATCAGAAATTACAGTAATTTATTGTATCCATATATATATATAGTTACCATTAGGCATACATATTAATTACTGAAATGTTGCACAGTTCTCAATTAACAGCCATGTATAGCAGTTCCAGCTAAGGATATAATGATAGATATCATTCACTTATACTGTGAATTTATAACAACCTATTAACCAGATCCTTGTATCTTTAAACAAAAATATGAAATGTAATCAACACATGTAAAAAACATATCAAATGTGACTGTAACTGCAAAGTGAAGTAGAACATATATCACTAAATTTGTGTAGTACAAAAAATAAATATGTCTCAAATAAATACAGATTTCACATTATATGTCAATCAGCGATAAACCAGGGAAGAAGGTAATGGTATAATGGACTAAGCTTTAAATGACTAAGTATTAAGTAAAAGCCTATTCTAGCGGTGGTAGTAGAGTTTGGCTAACACACCTCCGATAGGGTGGAGCCTTTCCTACATGCACAAATGATCTCCATGGATAATAATAAAAATATTGCTGCTAATGCATTCTGTTTACACTGCTATTACCTGTTGTGTTACATTTACTCTTATAAGCCACTCACTTTATCATTGATAAAGACTTGATTTTAGTCAAAACACGTTTGATTATTTGTTTTATACACATTATAATTGAGATATATGAGAGGCAGAGTATGAGCCTTTATTGGTTATATTTTACCATTTCTAGCCATTTCTATATTTACTTTCATGGAGAATAGAATTATATTTTAACTTGTACTTATACTAACAACGGTGTATGTTTTACATGAATATATCAGCAGTTTTGTTAAAACTGAATGGAGTTCTTTCATAAATTATTTTGCATACTATTAAGTCTGAGAGGGGTGCAGAACCATAGAGGAAACAAAAGACAATATCTTAGCTCTATATAAAATTCTATATTTAAACTATTCATGTGTTTCCAAACTCTATTAATATTGGGCTCTCCCACAACATACAAAAATAATGACCTTTATAGTTAACTTTCTTTTAAAATTGTAATAGATCTATATTTGCCTAACCTCCAACCTTGTATCCTCCCACTGCTCTACATCCAATGGAGATCTCAGTCAGATTCCCTTCCAAGCAACATAAATAGTTACATGTTGTGTAGGAATTATAAAGGTTCAAAGAATGAATACAATTGTGAAATCCACCCTTTCTGTTTACATGTTTTAAACTACAATACATCCATTTTAAGAATATTTGAAAAAAAAAAGGTTACTTCAACATAAAATGCTTTACATTTTTTAAGCATCTATCCGTTTCTATTTTGTAAGCCAAATGCCTTTATTTCTGTGTACATGCATCAGGTTAAGTGAAAGGAATACAGTATTGATTCTGCGTCATATAATAATGATTACCTTTAGCCACTGATAGCATCAATGTTAACAATGGTAATTAGAAAATTAAATAAAAGATGCAGTTCTAGATGGCATTTCAATTGTGTCATTGCTATCTGCTTAAAATCATTTTATTGTATGTACAATAAAGCAACTACTTTTTCCTAAAATAATGAGCATTATGTGTTTTATTTTAATATATTTTTTTATTTGCTTTTCAATAAAAATCAATAGAACAACTTCAATGATTCAGTTAATTATGATTAAACTGAGCAAAGTTTCCAAATGTACCCTCTCCAGCAAAGTGATTCATTACAAAAAAAAATAAAACAGGATTTAAAAGTAGATACAGTGATAATGCCCAAGGAAAACTGTTTGAAAGGTGAAATTATAATGTACTATAATGTACCATTTAAAGTACAAATTTCCAAACCTCAGTGATTTAATAGAGTCTCCAAATTTAAAAATGAAAAATACAATAATCTGCTTTGTGTAGCAATACTATTATTTTAGAGATTACCCTACAAGTATTTCTTCTAATTCAGTGATAAGTGTTTTTCAGCATGTTGAGGCCGAATAATTAACTGTACATGGCATACTAATGCTGCTCTAATCCAACAGTGGTGTAAATCAAACAGATTTGCTTACAGTTCTAATAACGGCAATGGCAAGATTGGGGTTATTAAGTTGTCTTAAGTTCTGGAGTCTTGTCAAAAACTTAAGCTTTCCTCACTGGAGTAACAAGTTAAGGTGAGGTTTGTTGTCTAGGTTAATAGTTTCAAGGGTTGACTCAAGGAAATATTCATGTAAATGAAATAGAGAGTTCAGTTCAGTGGGGTCTTCACAATGGTCAGTTTGAGACAGGCATATACAAGGTTTTCATAGGAGGATAGACAATCCATGTATTCCTAGTGAAATCCAAGGAGCTGATATCTCACTCTCATTGTAGTGCAGCATTTCCATGTTATTAGAGTTATCTATGTGTGTGCAGTATACTTGTGGTATATATGTTGCTATATGTATGGTATTGGTGTCACCTAACAAAGAGGCTGGATCCAGTGTAGCTACCAGGCCTGGAGCTCCAGGGACAGTCCCTTCAGTAACCTCTCCCATTCCTTGTACCTGGTAGTCACTCTGGGACCACCACTGCGGCTGCTCTGGGCTCCTTCTCAATTTTCCTCATGAACTTTGAAAGGCTGTCTTCATAACGATGCCTTATAGACCTCACATCCCTATGTACAAAACCGACTTCTGTGACTGTGGCTGCTACCTCCTTCCATGCCCTGCCCCTGCACCTGCCGGCCAAAACTTCCCTCTTCCCTGTAATAATCTGGGTGTGGGCACAGATGGTATTGAGAAGTACCACCATTTACTCTGTCTTACAGTTAGGGGGCCTGTGTTTGGCTTCAGCCTCTTCTCTTTCTGTCTGTGGACTGGGATCCATACCTCCCTGCTCTGACCCTGAGGCTTGTCCCTCCCCCCACTACCCCCCCCCCAAGATCAGGCCCCTCCCACTCTGCCCCTGAACTGTGTGTGCATAAATCTATGGGCTCATCCCACCTTCCATCTACCTCACCTCCTGCCCCCAGGAAGACATGATGCATATAATATATAATATTCTCTTAGATCAAAAATATCCCTTTAATTTATATATTAAATATATATATTATATATTAAGTCAGGATTTATAGGAAAATAATGTCCTTTCTTGAATATAAATGTTCCAAGTTTGATCTTTCAATTTTAATAAGGGAGGCTTCCAAAACACATATTGAATTATAAGTGTATTATTTGCTGTACATGAAGATGTAACATAAAAAAAAACCTAAAGATTACCCTTTAAATATTAAATTAAAACAATACCAGTGAAGTATATGTACCAGACTCTTTGAATATAGTCAGGAAGGATATATGAGCCATATATTAATATAATATATTCGTAATAAAACACTTTAGTCTTATTCCACAATATAATAATTACATGAATACAGTAAAGTTTATATTTTCACTTAGGCTCTTAGGTGTCACAGTGTTGATTAGAAAGATCCATCCTCAGCTTGAGGAAATAATCTTTCAGATTTGCTGCCTAACTTGATTTGTTGCAAGTTGCAGCATTTTAGATCCTGTTTTAGCTCATGATAAATCAGAAAATATCTGGCTACACTTTTTAGAGTTTTGCCTTTTGCTAAATCTTTCCTGCAATTCCTGATTTTTTTCTTAAATACTCTCCCAATCTCCTTCTTAATTCACGGCTGGTCATGCCAATGTATCTTTTCCCACATGGGTTTTCCACGCATTCGATAATGCCAGCTGAAAGGCAGTTGAAACAGCCATTCACTGCATGTTTTTCACTGTTCTATCCTTAATTTATGGCTTAATCAGAATATTTGTGCAACATTTACAATGCCCATGTTTGGGGTTGTATTCAATCTTTCCATTGTTTTTTTTAAATAATAATGTTGCTATATCCCCTTTCTTTCAATCTAGTCTGGCAACAAAGTTATATTTTTCAAGATTAATATTAGCCTCCATGCTCAAAAAATATTTTACTACATGTTTCTAGCTTGGTGGCTTATGGACAAATACAGTGGACTTGAATACATTCAAGGTGATATCATCAAGTTTGTTTATGATATCAATCATTTCTCTCACATATGATGGTAAAATCATTACAAAAGATCTTAGGCACGAGTCAAGATATCTGCTGGCCAATTCATACAAGCTACCATTGAGGGAGACTATAGACTTTCCTATCAGTTTTTTACTATCTTTGTGAATTTTTGGGAGCAAGTAAAATGTTTAGAATAGAGGATTATTAACTTTAAGGAAAGTGAATTCTTTTTTGACCAATGATGATATTATTTTTTACTTCTTTAAGTATTTCCATGAAACTTTTAACACAGTCACTGGTTAGGTAACCACAAATACTTTTATAGAATTGATGATACCATCAACTAATTTCTTCCAGTGATGTATTTTGTTTAACTCTCATATCAGATATATTACTCAGTGGCAATTTGCTCAACTCATTAGTCACAATTTTGACAAAAATATCCAATTGTGGATGGGAAGAAGATCGTTGAAGAAATTTAGATTTGATTTATAATCCTCTGAACCAGGAAATAGCATTACCATTTTCTGATTCACGATCAGCCAGTAGTCTGAGAGATCATCAAAATATGCTGTTCTAACCAGAATGTTTAGAACCAGTATAGAATAAATATTATCATACATGAATATGGGCCCTTATATGCATCACATTATATAATGGCAACACTGATATACACAATGACTGTTCACTACATGTATTATATTAGGGACCACATATTTCTTTTAGTTTTTATTTTAGTCTATATTTATTATTTCTCACATAATTTACTTTATGATTTTTTGCCCTAGAATTATCTATCACATATAATAGTTGTGGATATACCGGCCGTTGGTCATGCTTTGTGAGCCTTGCAAAGCGAGAGGTTGATGGCTGCATCATGCAGGACTTAGGCTGCAATGAGTGCCGAAGGCAGGGCTCGCAATGAGCTCTGCAGGGGCTGATCAGTGTGTGCCACAGGGGCTAATCACGAAGCCAGTAGGACTTAGTGCCCGAATAGTTGAAGCACTCGATTTAGGCACTCGCGACTTAGCTGCAATGACTGAGCAACGGCTGCAAAATTACAGCCCATATGACTTAGGACCCGAAGCACGTAGATGGACTGTGGGGCTTGCAAAAATAAGACTTTAACGGCCAAACCAATAAAATACCTATAAAAACACACAAATATGCCTCAAATTAACTTACGCAATTACACACAGCACAGGGGGAGAGCCAGGGAGCCTGTGAGTGAGGTTGCAAGTTAATTTGAGGGATATTTTGCCATTTTTCACATTCAAAAATCGCTAAAGCGAGAAAAAAATGGCTACCGAAAAAATGTAAACAAGACGAAAACAAGGCTGAAGGACGTAAAAAGAGACCGAAGGATGTAAATACAAGCCCTAAGCACTAAGACTTAACGCAAACCAGTAACACTTAATACAAGGCAGTAACATTTAACTCAAACCAATAACCTAAGGCAGTAACACATAACCCAAGGCACTAACTCTTAACCCAAGGTAGTACACGGGGGAAGAGGCTTGCAATGAGCCCATATCCTCGCATTGTGTGGCAAACAGCATTGCCAGGCTTACAATTTTACTCCCGTAATTTCTGACTCGCAAGTTGCTAGTATAGTAATGATTATCATAACAGTAATGTCATATTTCTGAAAAAAATTCAAACCATACCTATCTCCTATAATAATTTCACTTTAGGTCACTTCCAATAGCTATATTTTAATATCACAATCTAAATTTAAATGTATAAAAATAATATTTTACAGCTTTTCCTTATCCAGAAGGATATAGCTACCATTTAAAGATCAACTATTCAAATGGTTAGTAAATATATGCCAAAATATCTAGAACTATTATAATTACGTTTGGAAATCTCACAGACGCCCGCATTAAGAAACAAAATGTATGCATGTCCTCTCTTTTTCTTCATTACCACATAGTTGTATTCAACCTTAATGGGGTTGAAAAGCCCATCCATTAACCATGTTGGACAATTTCATACTTACCTACACATAAAAGACTTGTTTCTTGGACCTTTATTGGCCTCCATCAGCATCAACGAAAAGTGTGTCAGGTGGTTAAGGAGGGAGTAGGGTGATGCGAGACTATGATATGCCAGATGGCAATGCCAGATAGAAGATTACAAATTAGTAGTATCTGAGTAGTCAGAGATTATAATATTTCTGGGGTGGCTGTGCTGTAAAATTGGGAGGTTATGCGAATACCAAAAAGAAGGACACCCCATAGATATAATCCCACTAACAATTCTCCCTATATGAGGTTACATTTTAGACCATATTCAGACGAGTACAAGCTTTATACAGATGGATGGCATTTTAAGATCCTAATCTATACCTCCCAAAATATCCCTAAAAAATATGTATCAATTCGATACTTAAAAGCAATCTGGGAAGACTACATATTAGAGTCTTACTCTGTATATAACCAATTGACTCCTATGACAAGTAATATTTTCTACAATAGCAAGCAATACATTACTAAATATCATAGTTATGAAGCATAGTTTAAGCAAAGGTGTTTAAATTATGAATGAAGTACAGGGAGAGAATGTATGACTGCCTATATTGGACTTACTCTGTATTAATTGCATATAGGGATATAAATATCCAAGCTAATTAAAATGTTACATGAATGGTAATAACCAGTCACATTAGTATCTGAAACAATAATAGGATTCACACATCAGATTTTGCTAAAAATTATAATATGTAAGTGTTATATTAAGCCTGTCTTGCAACACTAATAAAGACATCAGTCTTAGAGTGTTACACTATTTCTTTTTAACTTGTATGAAAACAGAGACTTGACACGTTAGATGTTTTAGCTGTTATTAATGTAATTAAAAAAATAGAATAGCTAAAGGTTCTCAAAGATTTGATTTATAGGGGCTTGCACATGTCGTTCACTGACTTTCATATAAACGGTGCTTTATGGTTTATCATGATTTCCTTTGGTATCCCCCAAACTTGAATAAAGTTCTTTGAGTTCTTTAGCCGTGTTCTTTGAAAATTGCTGTGCCCAGCAGAATAGCTCTTGGATATATTTTGGAATAGTTCAGTATTACAAGTATAAGCTGGTGTCCCCTGGATGATTTTTCTAGAGATTTCACAAGGTCCATAATGTGGGTCAACATTTCAGCTCAAGTTGCCATCATTTGGTATTCTATACAGGATGCACAATACCGAGCCACTTCTGCATATATACCTGGCCAATAAAAGCACTTCAAAGTTCATGTTTTAGCATTTCCTATGTGTCCTACAAGCAGGTTTCAAAGAGCCATGTCTAGGACATTCCTTTTCTGTGTTTAAGAGACCAGAAGTTGGTCCAAAACCTCATCACCTGCAACAGATCATTCCGTAGAATGAAGTATGGGCCTTGGTGTACTTTTTCCCAGAGGAGAGAGAAACCATTTACTTCTATTAGCTCATTATGAGCATTCTGAAGTAGTGGGTCAGAAGCTTAATTACGTGCAAACTAATTATTTTCCAAGGAAAACTTCTGTAAGTTCAAATCTTCCTCTTCTGGTTCTCCTGTACTGGTCTTCTCTGTCAGCTTCTCTTCTTTCCCCATCTTGATTGGCAGCTAAAGACTCCCCTCAAAAACGTTTATCCTAATTTCTGTACCAACCTTCTTTGCTTTTTTCTTTTCCTCTTTGTTTTAGGTGCCTTCCTTGGTCCAGAGAATAGGTCAGTGTCAAAACATGACATATGTGACCAGATAGATGCTTGAGCAGTCTGGGTTTTCTCTCCAGGCTTTTCTACATTTTCTAATTTGTTAATTTGAAGGATTTCTTCAAAATTGAGAAAAGCTCTGCCTTAGATATGATAAAGCAGGTTTGTGACCACTGATGCAGTATTGTCATCTTCTTCCCACATACCTCCTACTTGTAAATTAGGCAGCCGGGCCAAAATATATTGTTTCTTTTCCATGTGAAGTTTTCTGTCTTTTCTACCACATGTGGCAAAGTTAAAATCTCGATAATCGTAATCTAGACTTTAAGGAAAATTCCTGCTGCCTAACACCTCCATATCAAAAGATAATAACTTTATTTCAGGAATTTATAAAAAAATCGAAAATACGCCATAGGAGAGATTAAAAATAAAGAACAGTGTTGGAATCAAATTATAATCAAGAATTATATACTGTAACAAACAAATAATTATTTGCCTTATAAACCTTAGATCACACTTCACAAAAATCAACCCAGTTGAATGTTTTAGTTAATCTTGTCAACAATTCAACAGATCCTCATATAGTGCAGAAAACTGCTAATCATTGGGTTTGTATAGATTTTGATACTAGAAAAATACTGTTTATTACAGTTTATTGACAGTTTATTACTGTTTATTGATCATTACAGTATATAATTCTTCCCAGTGTTTGATTTCAACACTGTTCTTTATTTTTATTTTTAATCTCTCGTACAGCGTATTTTGGATTAAATAATTTTTTATATATTTTTTTATAAATTCCTGAAACAAAGTTATTACCTAAAGTTAAAATCTCCTCTGTGTTTGTGCCTTATTTTGGGTACTTTGATGGAGGAACACTATACAAAAGGCTGTTTATACATTCCAGTTTTTTTCAAAATCATACAAAAATAGCAAACAAAACAAATCAGTGAAAAGGGGGCCTAGCTTTCACTGGAGCACTATCTTAACAGTTCTCCTAACTAACCAGCTCTCATATAGCTTCTAGCTGGAGGAAAACCAACAGTCCTAAAGTTTTTAAAATCCCTGTCCAGTATATTTCTTCAGATTTCTCAGTCACCACTCATAACTCTTAACCCATTTGGAGCCCGCAAAAAGACGCCAATTGAATAGCAAATTTATTTGCAACTTCACTTACGGGCTCCCAGATTGAGTGAAAGCTCAATTGAATCAGGCTCTTGATGTTTGCTAGAAGTGAAGATATGTATTGGCTCACCTCCTATGATAGCTGCAGTGTGTGGGATCATCATCCCACTGCCACTCACAGTTATTGTATCTCTTCTGGGCTGACACAAGCTAACTGCACTTTAGCCATTTGCTGGAAGAAATGGCTGTTTTAGGATAGGTGACACCAGCAGCTACTTTTGCTTTCTCCCTTCCAGTTCCACATGTTCATCTCTGGACTTAACAATTACTGTTGCGGGATAGTATAATCTAACTGCACCGTCACTGGCATAATAAAAAAAACACTGAATTAATCACAGTAATTTGTAATATGCAGTAGCATGTTAATAAGGAATTTAAAAAAGAATGCAACAGGAAAGTTGATATCCATTCAACAAAAGCCAGTCAACAAAAATTAAAATCATTTTGTATGCTGATGGATTCTAGCATTCTTGAACCAAGTAAAATATTTGATAAAAAGTAGGAAAGCAAAACGTAACAACCAATATTTGACAAAGAAAATCAAATTTAAAAAATCAGTGGCAACGTTATTTACTTTAATATAGGCTAAGGCATACTGAAAAGTGTCAGTACCTTAGTGTGGCCCTTTAAAACACTAAAATAATTAGCAAAATTGAGGAATTTGTTTAAGAAACTTAATAGAAGACACCCTACTTATCTTTTAAGGCTTTCAACAACTTTAATGTTGTGCCAAGATTTTATTATTTATATGTCATTTTAATATTTATCTTCATGAGTGCATTTCATCAGGATTACTCTACCAATTTACACAGTCAATTATGTCTCTTGAAAGCTAGTTCATAAAAGCATGCAAAGGAAAGTGCATTTATATTGATAAATCTTTAGGGAAATTAGTACTATTATAGATCAAAAATGTCGAAAAAGTTTTTTCTTAGGATTCTGCTGACTAATGATTCTGTGCATCTTGTGATAGCTGTTTTATATCTTAGCCAAAATTTAATTCATGTTAGTTCCTTTTGACTCAAATATTAATAAAAATATGTCAAAATCAAAAAGTAAAATGCACTCATTTGTGGTTTGGATCAAACAAATTGTGTAAGGATTATTACTTTGAATAGTTTGTAATAACTGTTAGAATGTTAGAATGAGTGTCAAATGCCTACTGTAGGTTTAATTGAAAAAGCATGTTTTAACCAAGGTGAGGGAGTTTTTGCAGAAAATTATGATTTGACTGTTAAAGAGAAAGACCATCAAAAAAATGCATGCCATGTAAACAAATATCAAAGAAAGGAAAAAGAAACAACCCAAAAAATAGATAAAGTTTTTATAAAAAGTAGGAAATCTAGGACATGCTCAGAATTTGGTCATCTAATGTTTACAATAAAAAGAAATGATTATTCTCCTGATATCTGGGGGCTCAGTTATCACTTCCAGATGTAATATAAAGAGGGAATATAGATTAGACTAGAAACTTTTAATATTGGACTATATACATTTCAAATAATATATTAACACGTATGTAAAATGATATTACTTGCTGGGATGCTCTACAGAATGATTACAGCCTAGAGCAAGGGTACCCAAAGTAAGCAAAGAGAAAAAAGTACACCTTTAATTCCAATGATATTAAATACCCTAATAGAATGATCCTGCATATGTGGAAAAATAATCTAAATCAAAATACCTTATTAAAATATGATTTTATTAATGTACACAATATACACAAAACAGTAAAATAACTAAAAACACGGTAGTCCGGCCATCTACAAAATTTCATTACATAGATGCAAATCCTAAATGATAAGTGAATTAATCCAACTGTACATCTATATAGAATATGATATGAATCTATACAGATTAAATCAGAAATAGAGATAAATTCAACAATGGGCTAGTAGATACAAATCTATATAGTTAGTTAGAAATTCATACAGTAGAACATAAGTATACGGTATCTAGGTTGCATATGTGTCATTGATTTATACATTCATAATGCAAGTGCCACCTTCATTCTATAGTGGGGAGTGTATAGGCAGGTAGGGGAGACTATAGTTGTACCACTGTGGCCCTCTCTGAAAATACACTAGCAGTAGAAGTATATGGAGGCCCGCTAGTTACCTCCCTGACTGCCTGAATAAATAATAGCTATACTGTCTATTCTGGGACTATGCCCACCACCTGCCCTCTGACCTCTGTGGATTGCATGTGTAACTCATAACATCAGCTGAGCTTGGATCCCATGCAAAAGGAGATCCGACAGCATGGAATCGAAAACCGGAAGTAGGGAACCGGAAACCGGAAGTAGACGGCCGGAACCGGAAGTGATCCGACTCGCGCGTTTTGCGCCAGCTTCAACAGGGATCGCCCAGCAAAGGTGTACTTTTTTCTCTTTGCTTTCTATGGTCAATTTTCACACTGCCAATGATATTTTCTCAATAACTACATAATTTAGGAGATATGTGTTCATATACGATTATTATATTTGTTTTCTAGAGATACCCTGGATAATTACTCTTTATTCCTCCTTTTTTTCCAATATACCCAAAGTAAGCGCCATGGCGCCCTGGTGCGCCATAACTGGGTTACAGGGGTGCCACAAACGTTCCCCCGATACAGCACTTCTTTGGGGGTGGCAATCTGCAGCCCATGGCCCTCCTGCATCCAGGCCCCCTACTTGCTCCCAGCTCCCTGATCTCCCAGGGAGAGGAGGAGCCAACAGACAGAGGAGCAACGGGAGCACAAGCAGAGATGAGAGGTGTTCACACACTCATACACATACCTTCCCTCTCTGTTTTTAAGTGTTCCTCCGAGGCCGGCTCGTCACTATTAGCGAGATCACGTGACAGCAACGCTCGGCTCGCTGATGGGGTTATTATTATAATTTTTTATTCCTGGCTTGAAGGGGCAGTCTTCAGGGTTGGGGTATCGACATCTGGGGTATCTACTGCTGGAAGTGTCTAGGACCTGGAATAATGAGGTAAATACCTGCTGTGGGGGCAGATATTTCGATGTGAGACCACTAATAAGGAAATATAGATGGTCTGTGTAGATGGTGCATGTATATGGTATCTATAGCACTTTGAGAGAGAAGGGTGAGTGAGAGAAAGAAAGGGGAGTGAGAGAAGGAAAAGAGAGAGAGGGGAGAGAGACAGAGAAGGGAGAGAGAGAGAGAGAAGGGAGAGAGGGGGAGAGAGGGGGAGTGAGATAGAGAGGGGAGAGAGAGAGGGGGGAGAGAGAGGAGAGAGAGAGAGAGTGAAGGAAGAGAGGGGAGAGGGGGGACAGATAGAGAGAGAGGGGGGACAGATAGAGAGAGAGGGGGGAGACAGAGAGAGGAGAGAGATAGAGAGAGAGCAAGAGAGAGAGTGGAGAGAGGGGAGAGGGAGAGAGAGAGAGAAGGAAGAAGTGTGAGAGAGAAGGGAGAAAGAAAGAAGGGGAGAGAGAAGGAGAGAGAGAACGTGATATATATGTATATAGAACTATGGTTTGACTTGGGGAGCCTTGGGAAAATCTTGAAATATTAAGTGTGCCTTGAACTGGAAACGTTTGGGAACCACTGGCCTAGAATGTGCTAAATTAATCACAATTCACATTAAAGCCATACTCAAAGAAATGGCCTTTGTTATCCAAAACAAAATCACACTAAATTAATGTATATTAAATATATATTTTACTGTAAATATTCAAGTAATTAAGTATTTACTTTTTTTTCACATATAAGCATGTGCATGTGTTATAATCCTGGGAGTTTACAGTGTCATAAGTATGGGAGCTCACAGATCTCCCTAAAGAATAATGATAAGATGTAGCACCTTATATAGACCCTCAGGGTTACAATAATAAAATACTATCATCTTTCTTGTCTACTTTTTATAAGAAATTATGCCAAGTGTTTCATATCGTAAGAACACTATTCAATAGTCTCATATACTCTCCTGATATCTCTAGTGTGCTCCCAGCACATTGTGAGCACCACGCTATCCCTCCCACAACCAGAGAGGGCGTTTTGACGTCACTGCGCATGTCCCACAATTTACAATTGGTCAGCATGGAGATGGCAACGCTTTAAAAAGGGCTCCAACGGCCTTAGCAGGCTTACCCTTGAAAAAGACGTCTAATGACGTCGAAACGCATCAGCTTTTGATGACGCAGCCTGTCCCTATGCTAATGGCACGCTGGCGTTTTCTATACTGAGTGCATGTGTGTAGTGCGTGTGGTTATCCTTCCTGTCCTCATCCAATTGATTGAAAGATCGCATATGTGCTGTGATGGAAGGCTCCCTGAAGGATATTATTTTCTCTAGGATTATTGATAGAGTACAGACTCACTATTAGCAGGCAGGTTGCTCCTATTAAGGCAGTCTGTTTATTGAGAGCTTATTGAGAGCTTATGTGATAGCTCCATTTTTCCAGTAGGGGCTTATATAGTGACAAGAACTTCCGTAGAGTGAACAAAACCTATCAAACAGGTGAGCCATATGTACTCTACAATTGAAAGGAGTTTATTAACCACATATTGGCAAAAACTCTGATAAAGATAAGAGCCATTACACCTTCCAGAGACATAGCACTTTATAGCATTGCCTTATTTAGCAGAAGGAGTTTACAGATATACAGATAGTGCTGGGGGCACTACCTAGTGTAGTTTCCCTGAATACTAACTGTGATTCTCTCCTTATACAATTGTCTACCAGTCAGTAGGAATTCTGACTTACCCTTGTAAAGGACGTTATTAGGAGGACCACACATCAGGTTGAATTACCATTCATCAATATCCTGACACACAAGTAACAGGAGAGATAAGAATACCCCTCTATTAAGAGTTTGATATATTTCTCTAGTGGTTAACTTATCTCACACAACTTAGCCTCTATTTAATCTTAATGTTCCAACCCTGGATTTATTACATGTTTTTTTAATTCGTCGTTGTTACCCTGGTCTAAATAAAATATATATTTTAATACATTTATTTATCCTAACATATGTTCACATATTAGTAAGACATTTGGAAGCAAATACCATAGGAACTAGCATTCCTGAGTTTCCATTCTATAAATAATCTGTGGTTTAATCTGCACAAGGAGCAAGTAAAATTTAAGATACATTTTTTTTTTTCCAAAAAGAATTGTTGGGATTTGTGTAGTACTCTCACTAACATTGAGACTGGTGGATAATCTCAAATAAAGGTGTCCTTATCATGTCAATGACTCCTATGCAAAATATGGACTTAGATTCCCTTCTAAAAGAAGGGAATAAAGATATTAAAAATATATATGGTGAACTACTAAAAGTAATGAGGAAACAAGTACGTTCAGTATGGGAAATAAGTAGTCTACAGAATTATTTGAAAAAACACTTTGTACCTAGAGGCTTAAGAGTCCACATTAATCCTGCTGTGAATTTAAGTGATGAGACATTTATTCATAGATGGAAAGAGATTCTCCTAAAATGCTCATCTAAGTTGATGACTCGAATTATTGAAACTGAAAAACAAAACTTAGAATTATTGAAACCAAAGATTGTATTGTGTTAACAAGAATTTAACAAATTTAATGAATCCTCTGAATATCAAATATTCTGTAAAAAGCTGCATGATAACATTGATAGATTCAAAAGAGAGATAAAAGATCATAAACAGAAGAAATTCTGGAGAGATAAAACTGATTTTCAAACAAACAGAATCTTTAAGAGATTTGCTACAGGAGCTTCCTCACAAAGGAATTCAGATATAAGCTCCTCTGAATATGAAAATTCAGATGTAGATGAACTCCCTACTTGGCATAATAGAGGTAGACGACCTGTTATGCCCTATAGAAGAGAAGCATACAATACAATAAATTTCTCACAAGCAAGAATACCAAATCAAAACAATACTGTTGTTTTTTTTAGAAGAGGGACAGTTTCCAGACAAAGGCTCAGAGAGGAGGGACAAAAGGAAAAAGACATGAAGACACATAACAATAATCAGGCAAAAGAACTAGATACAGATGAGAATTTTAAAATAGTGAATCTCTCAGAATTTATCATAAATGAAGACCATAAATCAGTATTACAAAAAGGTTTAATGTTTGTCCCTACATCAAGATCTGACAAATTTTCACACATCAAGGATATTAACCTTTTTGCTCTTAAACTGGCTTTACAAAAATTTTATAAAATCAGACAAGAAAAAGAACATATGAGATTGGAGATAAGTAAAGAGGACATTGAAACCTTTAAACTCCTTATGTCTCTTTTGGAAGATAATATTTCCTGCTCTGAAAACAGAGAGGAACCGAAAACAATATGGAAAAATAAAAGTCAGGTTACACCAGTCCTAAAGGAGTTTTTCAATATTTGGGTGTTCCTACAACAAGTTACGATGGAAATAGAAAATCTTGACTACATGGGACTTAAAAGACACGTTAACCTAACAAGAAGGGAATATCAAGCGTTAAATGAACTTAAGTCACGTAATGATATACAAATTAAACCCGCAGATAAAGGTGTCAACTTGGTTATATTGAGCATTGAGAATTACAAAAAATGTGCAATAAGATTCTGAAGGATAATTCAACTTATGAAATAATAACAAAAAATCCTACAACAGAATACAGATTAATACTTAAATCTATATTAGAAAAAGGAAAAATAGAAAAAATCATAGATGAGCAAACATATGCCTTCCTTTTGCCAAAATACCCTTGCATTTCCACTTTTTATGCTGTGCCAAAAGTACACAAGAAAATGGTCCCTATCCCAGGTAGACCTATATTATCAGGCACAGGCAATTTGCCATCCAATGCCAGCACTTTTGTGGATTTCTATCTTTGTGATATAGTGCAAAACTTACCCTCCTATGTTAAGGACACCAATGACATATTGAGACAACTTGATAATCTAATAATACCAAATAATTCATGGCTTGCATCTATAGATGTGGAAGCCCTATACAGCAGCATACCACATACCTTTGGCATACAGGCAGTACAATACTTTTTGAGTGCTAAAAGCAACAATCTCAAAAAAATTAATAATTTTGTTGTTCAACTACTTGAATACATACTCAAACACAATTTCTTCTTGTTTAATGGAAAATGGTTCCATCAAAAGAAAGGGATGGCTATGGAACCTCTTGTGCCCCTAGTTATGCCAACCTCCTATTAGGATGGTGGGAAGAAAAACTTTTTTCCGATCAAACTTATGAACATCTTATTGGCCACGCCTTAATTTGGCGTCGGTATGTAGATGATATTTTGCTGATTTGGACTGGTTCAAAAGCAGAGTTTGAGACCTTTATGAACTTATTAAACAACAATGATATAGGTCTAAAATTCACACATGAAATACATCCTTCCCAAATCAACTTTTTAGACCTGTATATCCGGAAAGACAATCAGGGGGAAATTACTACCACCACCTATAGAAAGGATACAGCCACCAATACTTTACTCATGTGGGATAGCCAACATTTCGAACCATTAAAAAGAGGCATCCCCAAAGGACAATACTTGAGGATAAGAAGAAATTGCAGCTCAGACACTGAATTCAAGATAGAAGCAGACAAACTCAAACAGAGATTTCGGGAGAGGGGTAACCCAAATAAATGCCTGAAAAAAGCATTTCAACATGCTTTGACCTGTGATAGAACGGAAATGCTGAATAGGCAACATACAAAAAGCTCTGAGTCAATAAAAATACAACCTAGATGTATATTGACGTTTGGGTATGACTCACCTGCAATAAAAGAGATTGTATCAAAACATTGGCATATTCTAAAAAGTGATGAAGACTTAGAAAAAGATCTTCCATCTCATGTATCAATAACATATTGTAGAGGAAAGAATCTGAAGGACATGCTGGTATACAGCTTCTTTAAGGAAAATAGATCTACAAACACATGGCTAAATCCACCAATTGGGTGCTTTAGGTGTGGAAAGTGTAAATTTTGTAAATATATAAAACCGACCAAAATTTATGAGCATCCACACAGTGGTGAAACCTTTATGTTGAAGGACTTTTCAAATTGCTGCTCTACAAATGTGATATATGTAGCCACATGTGAATGTAGCAAAATCTATGTAGGAAAAACGCGGCGTCAGCTGCGTAGATGCATAGGGGAACATATATATTCCATCCAAAAAGATCTGGACACACCCCTAACACGCCATGTTAAACATTATCACAGGGGAAAAAGTGAGGTTTTGACCTTCACAGTACTTGAAAGGGTACATTTGGGCCCTAGACAGGGTGACCTAGACAAAAAACTGTTACAGCATGAAGCTCGGTGGATCTATAAATTAAAAGCATTGACTCCCAAAGGTCTTAATGAGGGCTTCACTTTCTCCTCTTTTATTTATTTGGACATTTTCCACCTCACGTTATTATATACACATCACATAGGTGATATCACCAAATGGGGCTTATTATCCCACGCATTCCTTCCCCCCTCCCTTTGTTTCTTTTTCTTTTTTCACTTGTCACGGTTATGTAAGGTTTATTTTCCATACACTTCAATTCCTTTTTGATGTTACACTATATACGAATTATATATTTTCAAATATACACATAGGCATCTGTATTCACCCCATTATTACACCTTCCATCTTTTTATATCATAAAAGATGGCAGGACTTTAAGTCTATTTTTAGCACTTCCATCTTTGGACATACCCAAATTTATGTTGTTGGGGAAAGGTATTCATTTATTTCAGGACTTCCTCTTTTTATTACACGTTCACTTCACACATTGACAGTCACCTGTTGTTTTCTTATTTTAGGAAGAAAAGTAATAATCTGGGACTGATTTCTATTTTTGCACTTAAGAAATCTGCAAGTACATATTAATACTCTTAATTAGTCTGATGGTAGAAGATTTCTCCCTCCCCCCCCCTCTATTGAAAGGAGGTTATAAATATCAGTTCCATGTACCTTCCTCTTAAAAAAATTGGGAGTGTACATCAAGCTTCTTTTGTATCATAATCCAAATAGCTGAATATGCTATGTATTGTCCCTCCCAGACATGTGTACACATATGTGTATACTATGTGTTATTATCATCTCTCAAGTATGCACATATAAGCAGGTGCATGTGTTATAATCCTTGCAGTTTACAGTGTCAAGTATGGGAGCTCACAGATCTTCCTAAAGAATAATGATAAGATTTAGCACCTTATATAGACCCTCAGGGTTACAATAACACAATACTATCATCTTTATTGTCTACTTTTTATAAGAAATTATGCCAAGTGTTTCATATCGTAAGAACACTATTCAATAGTCTCATACACTCTCTTGATATCTCTAGCATGCTCCCAGCACATTGTGAGCACCACACTATCCCTCCCACAACCAGAGAGGGTGTTTTGACGTCACTGCGCATGTCCCACAATTTACAATTGGTCCCCATGGAGATGGCAACGCTTTAAAAAGGGCTCCAACGGCCTTAGCAGGCTTACCCTTGAAAAAGACGTCTGATGACGTCGAAACGCGTCGGCTTTTGATGACGCAGTCTGTCCCTACACTAAGGGCACACTGGCATTTTCTATACTGAGTGCATGTGTGTAGTGTGTGTGGTTACCCTCCCTGTCCTCATCCAATTGATTGAAAGATCGCATATGTGCTGTGATGGAAGGCTCCCTGAAGGATATTATTTTCTCTAGGATTATTGATAAGAGTACAGACTCACTATTAGCAGGCAGGTTGCTCCTATTAAGGCAGTCTGTTTATTGAGAGCTTATTTAGAGCTTATGTGATAGCTCCATTTTCCCAGTAGGGGCTTATATAGTGACAGGAACTTCCGTAGAGTGAACAAAACCTATCAAACAGGTGAGCCATATGTACTCTACAATTGAAAGGAGTTTATTAACCACATATTGGCAAAAACTCTGATAAAGATAAGAGCCATTCCAGAGACATAGCACTTTATAGCCCGTTTCTGTAGATGTTTCTTTTATGCTGAATTAAGCTATTGTTTGTTTTTGAAAGCCTTGATTAAAGCAAAGATAAAAGTGTATCAGACTCAGTGGTTTATGGGAAAATCACAGGAGCAAACAGTAGCCAAAGGCAGGCTCTGTCACAATATATATATATATATATATATATATATATATATATATATATATATATATTATCCCTTCCCTGCGGGCATATGTGACGCAGGGGAGGCGGAACAAAGAGGTATGATAATGTCACTATTTTTTAATGTACTGCTTTCACATTCTAAATACTGACATAATCCTACCCACCAGGCGGGTTAATATGTTCTCCATGTGTGATTAACATGGAATGTCCATTTACTCATGTTGTGGTATTAGTGGCTTCTCCATGTGTTTGGTAAACATAAACAAAATTAATTTATTCATATAATGATATAAATCTGGCTACCAAAATTAAAATTAGTAATTTTATGGTGTAATTTAGTTCTTGGCTAGCAAATATTAAATTATTCATATGTTTTCCAGGATTGGTGAATGAACATTACATTATTCATGTATTGGTATAAATAAGTGCTCCATGAAAAGAGAGGGTAAATGTTATTATTTATATAAATGTGTTATTCAATTAAACAAGCAAGCAACATTTTTAAAGTAAAAGAAGTAAATGAGGTCCGCTCTTAATTTTAGATTTGAGTCAGACAGCATTCAAAATTAAAGGGATTTGACATTCAAACTCAGTAAATGTTTACCTTTCTTGATGAACATTTACCATAACTGGTGAGCAAATTTTATAATTTTAATAAAACTAAAATGCTCACCTGATTACAGCTAACCCATCAAAATCTGATAGTTGCTCACAGATAGAAGTCTGTACTAAATTTGCTCATTACATTTGGTAGATGCCTGGAGGGGACTTCACCCCAGAGACAGGGAATGCTCCTTCTATTCATTTACACATGGTACCTATTCCAGAATAGACTCCTTTCTGATTGATTCTTCGTTCATTGACTACACTAGCTCAGCTGAAATTCATCAGTGATTATGGTCTGATCACTCAGCTGTAAGAATACCTCTAAAACGAGGACCAAATTGATGCCACCTCCTTTCATGGATTTTCAATGAGATGCTCTAAACCAATCCATCTTTCTGTGAGAAAATAGCTTAAGATCTTGACTTGTTTCTTCAAGACTAATTTAAATAAAGAAACAGCGATTGGGTGGGTATGGGCCTCCCATAAAGCCTACATTAGGGGCACTTTCATAAAGCTGACAGCATCTTACAAAAAAAGGCAAAAGCTACGTGAAAAAAAACTTAACAAGGAACTTAACAAATTGGTGAAATTAAATCAAAGACACCCCACCCGAATAATTCACCAATTTTTTTTAAAAAATAGACAGGAACTAGATCTAACTTTATCTGACCAACCTGAAAAGGCTTTACGACAAACTAATCACAAGTAATTTACCAAGGCCAGTCTCCATTCCAGTTAAGAAATTAAGATCCAAATTTACACAATTCAAAATCCATAAGATAAAAACACCAACAGGCCTGATTTCTACTAGTCCAAATTAAATCCAAGAAACTTTCCTAAATTTTTACCAAAACGTATACTCTCTATCTGGACAAAGAAATTAGACCAACATGCATTACTTCCTGGAATCCTGTGATCTCGCCTCCTTAACTAAAGAGGAAATGGAATGTCTTAATTCTAAAGTCACAATAGTAGAGGTTAAGAAAGTTATTAAGGAAGCAAAAGTGGCTAAATCTCCTAACAGCTTATAGACAATTATCCAAAAGTTAACGCACCTTTCTCCTCAAAGTTTTGCATTCTGAAAAAACACTGAAAAAAAAGGAAGAAGAAGGAGTAAAGTAGAGGAGAGAGAAACATAATAACTCTCAAGAAGAATTAGACACAAACTAAACCTATCCAAGACTTTTATTTTGTAGCCAATGAAATGTACTGTTAAAATACTTGTGACATTCATATTATATAATTGTACTGTAACATTTCTAAGAAATTAACTTGTATAACATAATCGAGATATGTATACCATGTTATGTCCCTACTCCTAATACAAATTGACTGAAACAAAGATCAAAATTAAAAAAATAATATGAATACTTTTCAGATCACTAATACAACTTTAACAAATATTCATTCATCCAATTTTTTGATACAAGCAAGCAAACTTTCCTATGGGAAGCATACTAGTTCATTAAGCAGGCAATATTGGTTTGATATGAGGCAGAACAAAACTCATAAATATTCAATACAATAAACTATGTTAAGGCAAATAGATACCCAAGAGAATTATCTATCTAGTAAACTCCTGAATAGTTACATATCCATTTAAATGTAATCTCTCACACCAACATGAAGGAGATGGATGTGTCTTTTATTTTATCTTTCCATACATTGTACTATCATGTACCACCCTCCAAAGATTTGTTTATGGAAAATGGATGTTCATTTGTGATTCAATTACTGCTTCAAAAAGTACATGAAGAATTGTAAGGCTAAACTATATGCTAGAGTTTGTTGTGATGATATCATCTACCTACCCAAAATCAAACAAACAATCTATAACATCACAGTAAAGCTTCTAAACTGTACTATTATAAATCTGTGCATTGGAACTATTGCACATATACTTGTAACACAAATCAATGACATCAGTGATAGTTCCTTGCAAATACATACTCCTAACAATGGACATTAATTTAACCATCTAGGATCAATACATCATGAAGTCAGGTATAAAGTAACACACAGAGATACAGTAATATAATCATCTGATGTTGTTATCGAATATACTCAGCTCCAAGGACATTTGATGTCTCCATGAAGGAGACAGGCAGAGACAGAGACCAAGCCTGAGGAGACTGAATACGAGACAGCAGTACCAGGAGGAGGTACATTGGCCAGAGGAGGATCCAGTGTATGAGAAGGTGGAGGATGATCAGTTCATGTGGTCAGTGGTTGGAACCTGCAGGTCTAATAGCCACAGGGTAGATTTTGACCCCACTCGCCCCTTCCTTTTTATAGATCGATCCGCCTCCTGGGGCCTTCTACTACTATGATCCACCAACACCATTATTCCTCCTCAACAACCATCTCCATACCACGTTGCCGCCACTGCTCCAACACCTCCCCAATATGCCACCACTTACTTACCCACCCACAATTAGAAACTTCTATTTAATATTGGTAAAATGGTATAAAATTTAACTTTTAGCAAAGTGTAGTGAAATGTATATTTTGCATTGAGACCTGACAGATAATTTCTAGTTCTATATGATTTGTAGACTATTAATGGCCATTTACCTTACTGTAAGTGCTCTTCATGGTGTGAAAGAGCACATGATTGTATGTTAAAATCTTCTGTTTTTAATTACAGGTAAGAAATCTAAAGTTTTAAATCTGTTCACATCAGAAAGGGTAGCCTGGCATTGTCATGATTATTAACAGATGCTGAGCCGTGCATTGAGCAGCTTTTCCCTGAACTCAGGAATTCACTGAAAAGTTAGCCTATATCTGTCCTGTTAAGGGATTCCACCATGCCATGCTCTGCATAGATGAATTGGTTAATAGTTAAGCTCTGTTACTTATTTGCTTACTCCACAGAGCTGCAGAGTGTGTCTCCCTACGGGAAGTCAGTGGCTCATGTAAACATAGATTTCTTAGTTGATTTCTTAGTGAATAATGCACCGATTTCAAAAATGCAAAAAGTATTTCAACATACTTTTAGGTATCTTTACTTAGATGTGATACACATTGTACTGAACTAAGTGGCTCTTTAAGGTAGTATTTATATTTTATGTTCCTCAAGTCCTTTTTGTGCATTTGTCAGTTTCCACCCTCGTTTGAACATAAAGTAAAATTAGAAATATATATCATTATTGTTAGAACATCATAGGCTTTTACTGCTTTATAAACTTCCAAAGATTGTGCTTTTGGTAAAAACAGACCATTCACTTATTACACAGATTACAGAGCCATTACAGGTAGATCCCTTATGGGTGCCATGTAAAAGCACTTTAGGAACAATCTTAGTTGTTGTCCTACATATAGCCAAGCCTTTATTTGATGTAGAAGCATTGTATAATCAAAAGAAAATCTTCAGTGACATATTTGATATGCAGTGCCTTGCAAAAGTATTCACCCCTTGACTTTTTACTTATTTTGTTACAATACAGCCTTAAGTTCAATGGTTTGTTAATCTGAATTTTATGTGATGTATCAGAAAACAATAGTCTAAGTTGGTGAAGTGAAATGAGAAAAATATATACATAAAACAAATTTTTAGAAACAGAAAAAAGGAAACTTGCATGTGCGTATGTATTCACTCCCTTTGTTATGAAGCCCATAAACAGCTCTGGTGCAACCAATTACCTTCAGAAGTCACATAACTAGTTAAAATGATGTCCACCTGTGTGCAATCTAAGTGTCACATGATCTGTCATTGCTTATACACAGCTTTTTTGAAAGGCCCCAGAGGTTGCAACACCTAAGCAAGAGGCCCCACTAACCAAACACTGCCATGAAGACCAAGGAACTCTCCAAACAAGTAAGGGACAATGTTGTTGAGAAGTACAAGTCAGGGTTGGGTTATCAAAAAATATGAAAATCTTGATGATCCCCAGGAGCACCATCCAATCTATCATAACCAAATGGAAAGCACAACAGCAAACCTGCCAAGAGACGGCCACCCACCAAAACTCACGGACCGACAAGGAGGGCATTAATCAGAGAGGCCACACAGAGACCTAAGGTAACCCTGGAGGAGCTGCAGAGTTCCACAGCTGAGACTGTAATTATCTGTACATTGGACGACAATAAGCCGCACGCTCCATGGAGTTGGGCTTTATGGCAGAGTGATCAGAAGAAAGCCATTACTTTCAGCAAAAAACTACATGGCATGTTTTGAGTTTGCGAAAAGGCATGTGAGAGACTCCCAAAATTTATGGAGGAAGGTGCTCTGGTCTGATGAGACTAACATTGAACTTTTCAGCCATCAAAGAAAATGCAATGTCTGGCGCAAACCCAACACATCACATCACCCAAAGGACACCATCCCCACAGTGAAACATGGTGGTGGCAGCATTATGCTGTGGGGATATTTTTCAGCAGGCTGGGACTGGGAAAGGGGAAAGATGGATGGTGCTAAATACATGGATATTCTTGAGCAAAACCTGTACCACTCTGTGCATGATTTGTGGCTAGGACGGAGGATCACCTTCCAGCAGGACAATAACCCCAAACACACTGTTAAAGCAACACTTGAGTGAGGAAACACTGAGTGGGGAAACATGTAAATGTGTTGGAATGGCCTAGTCGAAGCCCAGACCTCAATCCAATGGAAAATATGCTGTTCACAAGCACAAACCATCCAACTTGAAGGAGCTGGAGCAGTTTTGCAAGGAGGAATGAGCAAAAATCCCAGTGGTAAGATGTGGCAAGCTCATAGAGACTTATCCAAAGCGACTTGGAGCTGTGAATGCCGCAAAAGTTGGCTCTATAAAGTATTGAAATTAGGGGGGTGAATAGTTATGCACAAAGACTTTTTCTGTTATTTTGTCCTATTTGTTGTTTGCTTCACAATAATAAAAAAACATCTTCAAAGTTGTGGGCATGTTCTGTAAATTAAATGATGCAAATCCTCAAACAATCCATGTTAATTCCAGATTGTGAGGCAACAAAACATGAAAAATGCCAAGGGGGGTGAATAATTTTGCAGGGCACTGTAACTACTTATTTATATTTAAACTTTAAAAGAAAATAAAAATTATGATTTATATTTATTTAAAAAAATAATAATAATTTGTGTTCGTAGGCAGGCTTTTATGACAGCCATGAATCTGACTTTGGTGGAATATATTGACTGAGGGCCTCATTCAATTGAGATTTGGCCAATTGAATAGGGCTCTATATAAGCACATAGCATTTTTTTTTTAAAGCAGAAGTTTTTAGTTAATAAACTTCTATCCAAAAGCAAGGTCTTCACTAACTAAAAAAGTCTGTAAAAAAAATATATGTGCTTATATAGAGCCCTATTGAATTGGCCAAATCGCAATCAAATGAGGCCCTGACTGTGGTGGAGTATTGGGTAGGAAGCAAAAGCATTATTTTGCTTCCTGGTTGAGGCAAAAGAGTCAGTGATAATTATATCACCTTAAACACAACTATAAACCTCTTTAAGGCAGGAGCAGGCAAACTGTGTTTTCATACCACCAAAGTGGTGCCAAGAAAGTTGAGGTATGCTATATTTTTACTTATATAAATTAAATTAGATTGATAAACAAAATAAATAATTGGACTATTGCATTTTTGTGTATTTGTATGCATGACATTAATATTTACAATATGACCAATGATTGTATATAGTTGTAATTACAATTTCTGCCATATAAACTTACAGTACATGAATATGTATATGTTTTAAAACTATGTAATTCCTATGAGTTTATAAAGTCTTGAATAATGTCCATTTTTATTATTGACAGGATGTAAATGGAATAAACGTTAAAAATGATTGAACATTCACCAACACCAGACTTGAAAAAACAGATGGTCCCATTGTAAAATTGAATATTTTAACTTTGTTAACAATATTTTGCCACCCAGGCAGATGCCTGTTCATCACCCATCAAGACATCTGTGTTGCTAAATGGAAAAAGAGAGCTTGGTTTTTAGCATTTCAACTGGGCAAGAGTCTGTTATTCAAATGATATTTTTGTCAGATTGTGTTTTATTGCTTTCTTTAAAAAGTGAAAAGCTAAAAAATATAAGCTATATTTTAATGCCTTGAAATTATTGATTTTTTTCCTCAAAATAAATAAGTATGTTCCTCAATGTGACACTAAAAAATATTTAATTAACAGATTTGACAATAAAAAATTAAAGAGTAATTATATAAGCAACATTAATGGTGTGTAAAATAGACACTTTAGCAAGACTAATTAAACAAATACTGTTGTGCAAATTAATGTTTCTTTACTGAAAAGTGAAAAATATTATTTTGTGACAAATACTATATAACTGTTTATTATTTTAAAGTTAGAGACCAAAAGGAGAGTGTGTCATTTGAATAAGATTTAATACGATAAGTTTAAGTGGATTTCCCAGACTGGAAAGTTAAAATATGAACACCCTCCTCCAAGTAATTTTAAGCATTCTGTATCTTAAATAGAAATTCTAAAATAAAGGGCACTATTTATTCATCCCATTAAATGTTGTAAATGTAACATATTTACATAGCATTCCACTTCTTATGATACATGCTTTTGGTTGTTTTTTTTCAAAAAATGTGTAGTTATCTTTGTTAAGTAAAATAAAAAAAAAGATTTCAGTGGCAAGAAAAAAAGTTGTGTACTCCTGAATAAGAGTCCTATTCTATTAGAAGACCATTTTTTTCTCTAGACTTCAATAGGTATTCTATTATCTCTAACCTGCAACTTAAGTCTCTCAACTTCGATAAGAAAGCCATGCCTTTGTAAGTAAGATTTTAGGGGGGTGGTTATATGAGCTTGCAATATTAAACGAAGCCCGCAATTTACTTCTTAGACACAGTCAATAGAAAATGAGAACGTCATCATGATGTCAGGAAATAATAGAATATAGACTTAACTTTCAATTGGAGACTAAGCATTAATGAAAGACAATAAGTAATGTTTGCCCACCAGGATAGCACTCCGGCACTCTAGATAATGCATTAGAGCATCTGGTTTAATCTATTTGGGTTTCATAATATGTATTAACCCCTTGAGTACCAGAATCCATATTACACATAAATAACATTTATAATAATAATATTTTTTAATTGGATATTTGGGATTTGAGACTGTTGTGTAATCAATTGTAATGTATTTCCATGCCTTCACATGCATTTAAAGTAAAGTAGTGTGTGTTAAATTGCTGCTACAGCTATCAGAACTTTGCAAGTCCTATTTGCTAATCATAATATTTGTTTCAGAAAAATGTTCTAGTCGTGGTTCTGACTTAAATTGAGAGCTAGACAAGAAGTTCTAATAGAATATGGATTTTGTAACTTTAACTATGTTGCACTAGTAATGTTTGAGAAAAAATCAATGGAGAGGCTAGCCCTAAGTTACATCTTTGGCTTGTCAGTAGTGAATGAGGGCAAGTAACTCAGGATGCGAGTAGTTAATAGAATGTGTGGAAACTTTACTGACAACTTTAAGTATGTCTAACATTACAATCTGGCCAATAGAATAGGGCCCTAAGGCATTTAGGGCCCTATTAAATTATCCCTCGTAGTTCTCTCGGTGCTCGCAAAAGGCAGTTTTCCTGCTGTTTGCGAGTACCGAATCTCTCGCAGCCTGCTTTGCGATATGACTGCGAGAAAATGGCCGAGAACAGGCTCCGAGAGAGCTACGTAGCCTTAAATCTACGCATGATTCTCGCATATCGTAAGAATCCCTACATGGACAAAAAGTCCACGCAAGGGATCTGAAAGCCTCTACGTGCTGCCTCGGAACAGCCCGAGACCGCAGTGTGAGGCTCCCCCCTGCACCCTATACACATCCCCATGCTGCAGGGGTCTCTATCAGGACCCCTGCAGCACCCCCACATTAACCCCTTGCAGCGGGGGTCCCCGATCTGCAAAGATCAGGCCCCCCGCTGCATTTCAAACTTTTAAATTCCCCGCCGCGGCTCCTTAAAGGGGCCGCGGCACACTATTACCCAATCCTGGCCGCGGCACCTAAAATTAACCCCCCTCTATGCTGGGGGTCCCCATCGGGACCCCCGAAGTGTCCCCACATTAACCCATTGCAGGGGGGGGGCCCGATCTGCATAGATCAGGCCCCCCGCTGCATTTCAAACTTTTAAATTCCCCGCCGCGGCTCCTTAAAGGGGCCGCGGCACACTATTACCCAATCCCAGCCGCGGCACCTAAAATTAACCCCCCTCTATGCTGGGGGTCCCCATCGGGACCCCCGAAGTGTCCCCATATAAACCCCCTGCAGGGGGGTCCCCGATCGGCACCGATCGTGACCCTGCTGCAATTCAATTTTAAATTTCACGCCTCGCAGGTCCTTAAAGGACTGTAAAGGTCCTAAAAGGACTCGCACTAAAAATATTAACCCCAACTATAATTAACCCATTAACTCATGGTGGTCAATACAGACCACCATAAGGCTCTATTTAACCCATTAACTCATGGTGGTCAATACAGACCACCATAAGGCCTTAATTAACCCATAAACTCATGGTGGTCAATACAGACCACCATAAGGCCTTAATTAACCCATTAACTCATGGTGGTCAATACAGACCACCATAAGGCCTTAATTAACCCATTAACTCATGGTGGTCAATACAGACCACCATAAGGCTCTATTTAACCCATTAACTCATGGTGGTCAATACAGACCACCATAAGGCTCTATTTAACCCAATAACTCATGGTGATCAATACAGACCACCATAAGGCCTTAATTAACCCATTAACTCATAAGTGCCATGATGGTCCTCAAGGACCATCATGACACTAACTACAAACACTACACTATAACCCCCAATAAACCATTTAATCTAAACTAACCCCCCTCTACACTAATCTATTAACACTTACACAACCTACCTACACTACCTACCCCCTAATAAACCTCCCCAACACTCTAATTACAGAAAAAAAAAACTACCTTACAGAAAACAAAAAAACCTACAGTACAGAAAACCAAAAAATACATTACAACCCCACCCCCCACTACAGAAAACAAAAAAATACATTACAACCCCACCCCCCACTACAGAAAATAAAAAAATTACACACCTGAAAAGGAAAGACAGATAAACACAATACAATACATACATATAATACATTACATACATTACATACAATACATGACATTACAAACATTACATATAATATATTAAATATAATATATTACATATAATATATTAAATAGAATATATTACATATAATATATTACATATAGTCCAAATCAAATACCCCCTATCTATCTAACATACAATCTATTTAATTTAAAATAAATCCTAACTATATCAAATACATCCCACAATCTATCTAATATACAATAAATCCTAACTACATACACAGACCCTTATTCTAAAATAAAATAAAATAATTACAGTCCTAACTACACAGACCCTAATTCTAAGCTAAAATAAAATAATTAAGACCACTTACCTTTAAGATGTTGCTTCAGATCACTAACCTATGGGTCAAACAAAACAAAATAATTAGTACAAAACATTAACATCCAATAAATAAACATTATATACATTCTAAATAATATACTCACCTTTACAGCATGTCCCGTCATTGTTTAGCTCTCCCGGCGCAACCCTGTTAAAAAAAAAACACAATACATGAATACATTAATACAATATATAAACAATAAATAAAATAAACATCTAAACATCTAAATATACATTTAACTTACCTCCCCGCGATGTCCCCGGCCTTCTCTCCTTCAGCCCCGGCTGGGCCGTGGAACCATCTGCGCTCTAAAAAAAACTAAAAAAAAACTAACGGAGGTCTGCACTGGCAGACCTCCCCGACGCTAATGAGCCTCCCGGAGTCGTTTCCGGGAGGAAATTGGCATTGGCGGCTTGTGATTGGCTGAAAAAGCTGTCTATCAATTTCAGCCAATCAAAAGTCGTCAATGTGTGAGCCAATCAGGATGGGATACACCCCAATATCCCACCCTGATTGGCTAAAACACTTGTCTATCTTTCTGGCAACCAATCACAAGGCTCAGATGCCTCCAGCCAATCACTATTGGATACACCCCCACGGAGTGATTGGTAGAAGACATCTGCGCATCCTGATTGGCTCCTACATTGACGACTTTTGATTGGCTGACAGCTTTTTCAGTGCAGACCTCCATTAGTTTTTTTTTTTAGAGCGCGGATGGTTACGCGGCCCAGCCGGGGCTGAAGGAGAGATGGCCGGGGACATCGCGGGGAGGTAA
This sequence comes from Discoglossus pictus, assembly GCA_027410445.1. NCBI lineage: Eukaryota > Metazoa > Chordata > Amphibia > Anura > Alytidae > Discoglossus > Discoglossus pictus. The sequence continues at coordinate 109,026,946 of CM050164.1, forward strand.
GTTAAATGTATATTTCGATGTTTATATGTGTATTTTATTTATTGTTTATATATTGTATTAATGTATTAATGTATTGTGTTTTTTTTTAACAGGGCCGCGCCGGGAGAGCTAAACAATGACGGGACATGTTGTAAAGGTTAGTATATTATTTAGAATGTATATAATGTTTATTTATTTGATGTTAATGTTTTGTACTAAGTATTTTGTTTTGTTTGACCCATTGGTTAGTGATCTGAAGCAACATCTTAAAGGTAAGTGGTCTTATTTTATTGATTTTAGCTTAGAATTAGGGTCTGTGTAGTTAATACTGTAATTATTTTATTTTATTTTAGAATAAGGGTCTGTGTATGTAGTTAGGATTTATTGTATATTAGATAGATAGGGGGATGTATTTGATATAGTTAGGATTTATTTTAAATTAAATAGATTGTATGTTAGATAGATAGGGGGTATTTGATTTGGACTATATGTAATATATTATATGTAATATATTATATTTAATATATTATATGTAATATATTATATGTAATATATTATATGTAATGTATGTAATGTCATGTATTGTATGTCATGTATGTAATGTATTATATGTAATATATTATATTTAATATATTATATGTAATATATTATATGTAATATATTATATGTAATGTATGTAATGTCATGTATTGTATGTAATGTATGTAATGTATTATATGTATGTATTGTATTGTGTTTATCTGTCTTTCCTTTTCAGGTGTGTAATTTTTTTATTTTCTGTAGTGGGGAGTGGGATTGTAATGTATTTTTTTGTTTTCTGTACTGTAGGTTTTTTTGTTTTCTGTACTGTAGGTTTTTTTGTTTTCTGTAAGGTAGGTTTTTTTTTTGTAATTGGAGTGTTGGGGAGGTTTATTAGGGGGTAGGTAGTGTAGGTAGGTAGTGTTAATAGATTAGTGTAGAGGTGGGTTAGTTTAAATTAAATGGTTTATTGGGGGTTATAGTGTAGTGTTTGTAGTTAGTGTCATGATGGTCCTTGAGGACCGTCATGGCACTTATGTGGTTAATGTTGGGTTGTAACAGGCCCATAATGGTAATAATATACCCTTATGGGACTGATGGGGTTAATTTAGGCCTTATGGTGGTCTGGATTGACCACCATGAGTTAATGGGTTAATTTAGGCCTTATGGTGGTCTGGATTGACCACCATGAGTTAATGGGTTAATTTAGGCCTTATGGTGGTCTGGATTGACCACCATGAGTTAATGGGTTAATTTAGGCCTTATGGTGGTCTGGATTGACCACCATGAGTTAATGGGGTAATTTAGGCCTTATGGTGGTCTGGATTGACCACCATGAGTTAATGGGGTAATTTAGGCCTTATGGTGGTCTGGATTGACCACCATGAGTTAATAGGGTAATTATAGTTGCCTGGGGTTAATATTTTTAGTGCGAGTCCATTCAGGACCTTTACGGTCCTTTGAGGACACGCGAGGCGGGAAATTTAAAATTGAATTGCAGCAGGGTCACGATCGGTGCCGATCGGGGCAACCCCGCTGCAGGGGGTTAATGTGGGGACACTTTGGGGGTCCCGATGGGGACCCCCAGCATAGAGGGGGGTTAATTTTAGGTGCTGCGGCCGGGATTGGGTAATATTGTGCCGCGGGCCCTTTAAGGAGCCGCGGCGGCGAATTTAAAAGTTTGAAATGCAGCGGGGGCCTGATCGGTGCCGATCGGGGACCCCCGCTGCAAGGGGTTAATGTGTGGGGGCTGCGGGGGTTCCTATGGACCCCTGCAGCAAGGTGTTCATGTGAGGACACTTCGGAGGTCCCGACGGGGACCCCCGCATTGAGGGGGGGTTAATTTTAGGTGCCTGGGTTTTTTTTGGAGTACCCCCCACGGCAGGGTTATGTGGGGGACTGCCGCGGAGGTCCCTTTTAGGACCCCCGCAGAACTTGATGAGGAGTGGGAGCCTGCGATATCATCTCGCAGGCTGTCACTCCTCATGTACATTTACGCAGTGTAGATACGTACGGCCCTGCTGCGTAGCTCATACGTTGCTCGCAGCAGGGCTAATTTCATAGCATTGTAAGTTAGAGAAACTTTGCAGTACGTAGGGCTTAAGTAGAAGCCTCCTATTTACGAGGCTGGAATTTAATGAGGCCCTTAGTATTTATTTACAGGAAACTGAAATCTGTCTATGTTGGCAACCGGTCCTATCCTATAGAAACACTGTATCCAAGAAAGAATTTTAATAAATGTGTTACTCACCTAATGGCTATACAGTGCTATTTGTCTGTTCTAAGTAATTGCATGTTTGGGTAGAGTCACGGCATGAGAGAGAGATAGAGAGAAGTAGCAGTTGATACCCAGAATTGACTTCCAGCAGGAGTGGTGGGGGAAGAGAGTCTGTAGCAGCAAACTGCAGTAGTTGATACATAGATTTTACTAATTTACTTACAGCAGGAGTGGTGGGGAATCTGCAGAAATAGCTGAGAAGTAACTGCTTATCTGGCTTTCAGCCTCATTCAATTGATGCGATCTTGAGGTCCGGGTTCGCAAGTGAAGGTCGCAGGTTACTTTGCTTTTCATGTGCCTTCCTTTTGCGGGCTCCGATCAGGTTACTTGCTGCGAGCTGCAATCCATTACGATTCTTAAAATTGTAAGTTACTTCCCTCCAAACTTTTTATCTTTCACAGCTGCAAGAGTTGCAGTCGCTAAAATCACAAATCGCTATTCAATTGCTCCGATTTCCCCTCCATCAAGCCCGCAAATGGCAAAAATTGAACCACAGGTTACTGGGACCAAGGAGGTCTCACATAGTGCTTACTGTCAAATTGGAGCACTTTAGAATCAAATATAAAATCAATCTAGCACTGTAAATGATGGAGAACACAATGGGTGATATTAGAATTAATAGCACAACATTCTCAAGCTCGCACATTGCCAAAATAAAATAATTTATTTTATGTTTATTTTCCGTCCAAAGTCCTACAGGTTTCAACCTCCAAGTGTGTAGGACTTTGGAATCCAACCTCTATATTTCATTGTCCAAAGTCCTACGGGCTTAAATAACGGATTATGGGCTTGGAGGTCATTCAAGCCCGTAGGATTTTGGATGGAAATTATACATGAAATAAAGTATTTTATTTTGCCGATGTGCTTGCTTGAGAATGTTGTGCTTTTAATTCTAATGTCACCCGTTGTGTCCCCCATTACTTTCTGTGCTTCACAGTGCTGTATTGATTTTATATTTGCATTTAAAGTGCACCGCTTTTTGACGACCCCAAACACACCTCCAAGATGACCACTGACTTGCTAAAGAAGCTGAAGTTAAAGGTGATGGACTGGCCAAGCATGTCACCAGACCTAAACCCTATTGAGCATCTGTGGGGTATCCTCAACGGAAGTTGGGGGAGTGCAAGGTCTCTAACATCCACCAGCTCTGTGATGTCAACATGGAGGAGTGGAAGAGGACTCCAGTGGCAACCTGTAAAGCTCCGGTGAACTCCATGCCCATGAGGATTAAGGCAGTGCAAGAAAATATTGACACTTTGGGCCCAACTTGGACATTTTTACTTAGGTGTGTACTCACTTTTGTTGCCAATGTTTTAGACATTAATGGTTGTGTGTTGAGTTATTTTGAGGGGACAGACAATTTACACTGTTATATAGGCTGTACACTTACTAATTTACATTGTAGCAGAGTGTCATTTCTTCAGTGTTGTCAAATGAAAAGGTATAATAAAATATTTACAAAAATGTGAGGGGGTGTACTCATTTTTGTGAGATACTGTACATGGGAACAAATATATAAATATTAACACTGACTTAACAGTGGTACCATATATTATTTTATTGTAATAATGTTGTTCCATATTACAGCTACTTATTCATATATGCATATAACACATTGGTGCAATTGTATAGAGAGATAGAATATGCACACACAATCCGCAATAGGTGCAGTTACATCCCAAGTGATACAGTTTGTAAAGTAAGAATGTCCTTCTCCGAAACAGCTGTACTTGGGTAGGATTCCTAGCTTGTGTATAATACATCCTGAGCTTTGCTCAAAGCTGTGTAATACAGAAAGGCATATGTTTAAAGGAAGCAATGTTTAAAATGGTAAAGGATTACAAGAGCAAAGCATTTATAGCCACATTTGCATTTCCCTGTCTTACAGCCTCATTAAATTGGGGCTACATTTTAACACATAGCCCGTAACTCCAGATTTACACGTTAGAGGTATTAAATTAGCCCAGTAACATTGCTTGCAGGGGTCTTTGCGTGTTAATAGGCTACGTGCTGAGCCAAGTTGAACTTCACACACGTAAATCCTTTGATCAGACAAGCCTGTAGCCGCTACTTGTCCAATTCAGCTATTAAATTACAACGTGGTCACTCACGAGCAAGTAACACACAAATTGAGCCCAAAGCTCAATGTGTGCTTGAGAGCAGCTGCAAGGGGGGTAAAGTCCAATACGTAGCACTTGTAATGCAAATAACAACACACTACTGTACATTTATTATAATGGAAAGTGATATTAGGCCTTAGAATTAATAGCACAACATTCTCAAGTCTGCAAATCGGCCCAGAAAAATACTTTATTTCATGTTTATATTTTGTGTTATATAAATCCCTGCAATCAATGTGTTAAGACATATACTGTAACTCGCATGTAATAGAATATCATATTTACTGCTTTATTAATATTGCATTATATTTGGACAGTGGGTGCAATCGCCCATAGGACTTCAAAATTTACCCTTCCCTTTTTCAGTGACGTAATGCTAACAATCTCTTTTTCCATTGGCTCCATCTGAACCTGTAACTACATGATTGCTTAATTGCTTGCGTTCGAACATGCAACCCCCGATGGCCGAGAACTGGTTTACGAAATAGCCTCTCTCGCTTATAGCTCACAGCCCATTCTAATTTAATAGCCCTGTAAACAGCCACATTTGAAGCACGTGGCCATTACGTGCTACACATTGGACTTGCGAAGCTGGAATTTAATATGGCCACAGGTTCCCAGAGTGGAGTGTAATTACTGTATTTTTCAGAAATCTGTGACGGAAACAAGTGTTTTAACTTGTTTTAGATTTTCAAATGTGAACACAAATGTGCTACTTATTTACTATGCTCCTGTATAGTAGAGGGCTTTTATTTCTCTTTTACTCACCATAAATTAAATTAATTGTTGTCTGAAACAGCAGGAATGAAGCAAAAGCAGATTTTTACAATGTTGTAGCTGCCTTTGATTGGCTACTATTAATTTTGAATTTTATGCTAATTTAGCTTGGATTTTCTAGGAGTTTACACTCCCAAATTCAACTGTTAGAAAACAGAATACATTTTTCTAACTTCAGGGTAAGTTTATTAATGTTCATATGGGGATTTTTTCATGCAAAATAATGTTTTCATATACTATTGATTCTCCTCTATGAGATAATTTCATGTTCCATGAAACTTAAATATGTCTTTAAGTGGACAAAGGCCACTCTCCAGTGTTATCCTTTCATTACCCTAGTGCCAGTTCCTGTTCCAGTGCTGTGTGTTGCCTTCTTCGAAATTGTGGCCACATCTTGTCATTTGGGAATAAAAAGTGCCGTTGGAGCTACAGGACAGAAAAGAAAAACATTTTGATACTCTGAGTTATACAAAGTATATACTTGCAAGAGATTAATTTAGGAGTCCATTTACTGTTTACAATTACAATATACTGTAGAAAATTCAATGATACACTACTTGATGTTTCTGTTTATTTTTACCCTGCAGCATGGCACTTTTGTGTGAATCAAAACAGTAGTGACTGCTTTACAACGTAAGAGCTGATAGGTGATAATTACAGCATGAGGTTGCAATCCCACTAAATGCTATACTATCCTATTTTAGTTTTTGATGTTCATGAGATTCTTTTAGAAGAAGACGTTGAAAAGAGTGAGCATCACGTGTAAAAATGCATATAAGAAAAGTGTTAGAACACATTACATGTTATAAAATGATTTTGTTTGTATAATTTCATTGTATGTATACTTGTCATAATATATATTCACCATTCATTTAAGCATTGATAAAATACCATGTTGTGCTTATTAGTATTACACTTCATAGTTTATTTCTTCACCATAGTCTAACTAGTACTATGTATAAGGTGTATTGTTCACTTGTAAGCATTATATACAGTGGTATAGTTGTTTTATTGGCTTAAAAATTATTAGCATCTTTTGGTATATGATAGCACTTTTCAGAAAATATATTATATTGTATCACTATGCCATGTTACACTAGTCCTGCAAAAACAAAAAACATATAGAATTATGTGCTTAAATCTAACCTTTACCTAATATATTTTTCTTTAAACATTTATCTTTTGTGATTTTCTAGATAACAGAAATGAATTAAATTAAAAAGTAATGTTATCAATTTTACATCTAGTAAAAAATGTTTTCAACTTCTTAAAAGTTACATCTGCTTCAAGTGAATATTAAATATTGTAACTTGGCCTCTACAGTGTTTATAGTGGGTGTAGTTCAGCTATTGTGCATCTGCTTTAAAATCATTTCCTGTGCTTTCTTAATTTCTCATATTTTTCATATTTTAATTTAACTCTTGGGATCATTGTTTCACCATTCACAGAAAATTTAGAACATATAACGTATTATCAAACAAGAACATTTTTTTTATAGTTTTTACTTTTATATCATATAAGACAAATGTAAACAAAGTATATTTTTGCTGGTATTACTGTATATAGTACATTCATTTAAAGGGATGTATTTAAAAACAGAATACAAAGCCATGTTTAAAGTCTAGAAAATGTATTTTATAACTTACAGGGATCGATCTGACAACCCACCCGAACCTGAAATTTCCTCTGGAGCCAGACTCTTAGGGGTGTACATTCCTACCTTAGACCAGGAGGTTTCCCTCCTGACAGTTTGTATGCACAATCTTGTTGTTTTTGTTGTTATTTAGTCATTCAGTGGTGTCCGACTCTCTGTGACCTTATAGACTGAGGCACCCCAGGCACATCTGTGAGTTGCCACTCTGAGCCCCATCAAGCTCATGTCCATTGTTTCAATGATCTCATCTATCCATCTCCGCCTCTGCTTCAATCTTTGGCACAGCCTTTTTTGGGATTGAGATGTAGACTAACTTTTTACAGTATATTGGCCAATGTTGAGTTTTCCAAATTTGCACCATCTACAACCTCACAAATTTCCTGTTGTGTGTTAATAGCTTATATATGTTGCATATACTTAAAAATGTGACATTTTAAATAAATAGTGATTGTATTATTTTACATTTTTATATTTCTCTCAATAAAACATTCAAAATAGTATTAATTACAAATTAGACACAAAAGTAGATATTCAGAGAGTGGAAGATACCAAAAGAGGGGTGCATACACTACCACCTCCATGGGTGTCCAAAAAACACAACACAAAATAAATAAAAAAGCTAAATTAAAGAAAATAAAAAAACACAAAATAAAAAATAAACTACATTAAATACATAAATTAAATAAATAAAATTAAAAAAACAAAATAAATGAAAAAAAATGAATAAAATTGAGCGTGTAATTGTTAAAAAAAATGATTGACCAATCTTGTAATGCCCTACAGTGATGATCCATGACTTGGTCCTCAATCTCCTGCCCTAGATAAGTGGACTATTCAAGTTGCTTGAAGATTCTGGTCCTCTTCTATCTTTATAGAAGCCTTTGCTCCTCATCTTCTGGATCTCTGTGTTGGTAAGTAAGGAGCCATGAGGGTCATTGGCACATTGGCATTAATGTTGATGTTTATTGCCATGGGTATGGATACTTCAGAGGTCCTTTAGGGTTTTTGTGGCAAGGGTTAATATTTAGATGCCATAGAGGGCCTTTGAGTTCCTCCCTGGCATATGATCTGGGAGAAGGAACCACAGGGGTCCTTACAGGACCTCCAAGGATGTGGATTAATTTTAGATGCAAGGACCATCATGGTTTAGGAGAAAGTTTCATGTGCCGTAAAGGTCCTGTAAGGACCTTGTGGCAGGGGTTTAACTCTTATTTTCCATGGTATGGGGTTAAATGTAGATGCCACGGAGGTCCTCTAATACTTTGATGCCATTGAGGTCAGTTATAGTAGCCACAGGGGTTGTGGGTTAATTTTGGGGTTAAAGTTAGATACCACCTGGAGTCTTTACAGAAACTCTGTTAATTGTCAATGCAGCAGGGGTCTGTTAAGGATCCCCATGGTGGGGGGTCATTTTAAGATGTATTGGAGGTCCTTTAAGGACCTCTGTGGCAGGGCATTAACTCTTAGTTGCCATGGGGGTCTATGGATACCCCCACAATTATAGTGAGATGGCGAGGATCAGAGATTAGCTTGTGGAATGAGGGAATCCCAGGGGTTTCTTAGAGTGGGAGATGGGAATGTATGGTTACTCCATTTAGAGTAGGTTTTTTGGGGGTAATCATGGGAATCCCTGGGATCAGAGTTGGTAAGGAATTGGGTGGATCCAGGAAATCCCCAGGATTATGTGATGTAGTTGGTGTTGAGGCGTACACCCCCTCACATTTTTGTAAATATTTTATTATATCTTTTCATGTGACAACACTGAAGAAATGACACTCTGCCACAATGTAAAGTAGTAAGTGTACAGCCTGTATAACAGTGTACATTGGCTGTCCCCTCAAAATAACTCAACACACAGCCATTAATATCTAAACCATTGGCAACATAAGTGAGTAAACCCCTAAGTGGAAATGTCCAAGTTGGGCCCAAAGTGTCAATATTTTGTGTGGCCACCATTATTTTCCAACACTGCCTTAAACCTCATGGGCATGGAGTTCACCACAGCTTCACAGGTTGCCACTAGAGTCCTCTTCCGCTCCTCCATGATGACATCACGGAGCTGGTGGAAGTTAGAGACCTTGCACTCCCCCACCTACTGTTGGAGGATGACCCACAGATGCCTCAATAGGGTTTAGGTCTGGTGACATGCTTGGCAAGTCCATCACATTTACCTTCAGCTTCTTTAGCAAGGCAGTGGTTGTCTTGGAGGTGTGTTTGGGGTCATTATCATGTTGGAATAGTGCCCTGCATCTCCGAAGGGAGGGTATCATGCTCTGCTTCAGTATTTCACAGTACATGTTGGCATTCATTCTTCAGTGTATCCTACAGACACCAAAGGCTTCACAGTCTGTTCTAACTAATGTATATACAAGTATGCATATGGCCTTTAAATATTCAAAAGGAAAACACTGCAATGTAGTAAATTAATTCTCCTAATGTCACAGTAATGCATACATTACATTTTTCTTAATTTTGGCGGGTTCTTATAAACTCACTCATGTCTCACGAGAAATCTCTTTTGCCTGCAGGTGATATTAAAACTAATTTAGCTCATATGCTGTATATAGGAAAAAAATTATCTTGAGAATAATTTTTATATCCACATCAGACAGTTAACATATTGTAAACTCAAACATCATGCCCAAAATGGTGAAGTTGACCATTAAATGTATGCAATAATTGAAAGTTCTGGACCAAGACCAATTACCTGGTTGGTCACAACATGCATATAGACCAAGAGCCTCATTCAATTGAGGCTTTCGGGAGATCCGTGCTCAGAAATGGAGCCTGCAAGTTATTTAGCTATTCAATTGGCCTCCATTTGCGGGCTCCGATCGAGTTATGGGCTCGGAGCTGCGATTCTTTGGGATTCATATGGATTTATAAAATCGCAAGTTAATGCCCTCCAAGCCTTTGATCTTTCCCTGCCACAAGAGTTGCGATCAGTAAAATCACAAATCGCTATTCAATTGCTCCGATTCCCCCTCGCTAACCAGTTCGTCAAGCCCGCAAATGGTAAAAATTGAACCACAAGTTACTGGTACCAAGGAGGTCTCACAAAGGGCTTAATGACATGTACAGAGCACTGTAAACGCATATATAAACACTCTACTGTACTTTTATTGAAAAGTAAAGTGATGTTAGGTCTTCCGTGTTAAAACAATCGTGGCAATCAATGTGTTAATACATATAATGGAACTCACATGTAATAGAGTATCATATTTACTGCTTTATCAATATTGCATTATATCTGGAATGTGGGTCCCATCGTAACTCATAATTCAAGCCCGTAGGACTTTGAAATCCAACCTCAATTTTGCATTGAAGTCCTATGGGCATGAGCATGATTGCTGACGCAAGACGTAACTCAAGGTTAGGAACAGCCAATGGAATGTGGGTCGGATCGTGACTCGTGGTTCAATTCCGTAGGACTTCAATGAAAAGCGGAGGTTGGATTTTCAAAGTCATACAGACTTGAACCACGAGTCACGATCAGAGCCACATTACATTGGCTGTTTCTTACCGTGAGTTACGGCCTTGCATCAGCGTTAATGTTCAAGCCCGCAAATGCTACTATAGAGGGCATGGTTTGACATGTGCGTTTTCGGGCCAGGACTTGCGAGCCCAGGTAATTGAATAGGACCATAAGTTGCGATAGTTTCTGGCTCGCAGCAGGCACACAGACATACGGCTTACTCCGATTGAGTTGCGAGGCCCGAATTGAATGAGGCTCCAAATCTCTAAGGCCGTCATTAAATCATGATAAAAACCAAATGAGGTTAAAACTGAATTCTGATCATATGTAGCCCATAGGACTTGCAATATTAAATACAAAACCAGCACCAACATTTTAGCAATTAGTTGCTAGTAAAATATTTATGCTTAATATATAATAACATCACAATATAAAGTATTGATCAGAAAACACACCAAATAGAATCACCTTTTCAAACAGCAGCAGACAGTGGAAATAGTTAATGGTCCCCAGTTTATCTATGTTAACAGAGATCAGGCATTTAGGAAAAATGTAGATTTACATAAATTCATAAAATAGTTACCACATAAATAAATTGCCACTAGATTGTGCTAAATTGCTGTTCATTCATCACCAACTCACTCAACTAACATTTAAATTATAACTGAAACGGAAGTTTTAAGTTTTCTTTAACATTGTATTTATCAGAATGCATTTTTGTATGAATAAGAAGTTCCAAGCAAAAACATTATTAGAACATGCTAATTTCTCATGAGATTTTCACAAGGTAGTATTGTACACAAAAGCAACAAGAATATTTTGACAGCTTCTTTATGAAGGCATAATTACTTTACAATAAAAGCAATACAGTATTTTTGAAATACATGTAATAAAGTTTTGAAAGAACAAGTGTTTATTATTCTCTAAATAATCAATAAATGCATAACATTTTTAGTACATTCTTCCTAAAAAAAATATTTGTATTATAGCTGAAGATAGCACATAAAGGTATTGTTCATTGTAATTCAGCTGGGTGGAACAGTGAGTATGTGGAGATTGTTCCAAAAGAGGACGATGTAATGAGTCTTTGGGGTGGATTTTCAGTTAATGTTGTTCAGGCAGAGGACAATGTGAATAACGTGCCCAGTGAAACATTCTTAGCTTCTATCTTTAAAGTGACACAGCAAAGTCATAATGACCCCAACACACAACAAATACTATTGCATTTGCTTGTAAAGGAAAACTGTGAGTAGAATTTGTTTTAACTATCGTATGATCCACTATCTCATGGAATTACTTTATCGACAACATTATATTAAGGTCAACAGTTTTGGGTATTAAATCAGAAAGACATGCCCAGTTAAAAAAAAAAAAAACAGTATTAGAGACAAACATTTAACAATGAAACAAGTGTATTTAATTATTAAATGTCTGTCACTATGACTATTTCCAAAGCAGGTCATGCTTATCTCCCCCCCTCCCATTGCTAATCTTAAAATTAATTTGCTGTTGATAAGGCCATTTCCTCAGGGTTGGCTTTTTCAATTTATGCATTACTTCTGTTTGAATTGTTAGGCCATTCTACTAAGAATGTTTACAACCAATTGCAAATTGTTTATTTTGTGCACTATTTATTACTTCAACTAATGGAAGCAGAAGAATTATTAAGGAAAGCACAACATATTCCAGTATTATTGGTATTGGAGTTAGATTTTGGTGCCATGGCAGCCATGAGTTCCCCCATGGCTTAAAGCTTAATGTTAGGTGCCAAGGGGGTCCATAAAGACACTTGTGGTATAGGGTTAATGTAATGTGCCATGAGATTCCATAGGGACCCCCATGGTGATTTGTTAAATTGTAATGGCATGGGGGTCCTTAAGGACTTACTTGGTTATACCTTAGTTGGGGGATCCCTGGCTTTTAGGAGTAGTGAGTATTGAGGGTGTATCACAAGGCTCCCATGGCTTATGGGGGATAGCAGTATTAGCCCCTTAATTGTGTCAGATTTGAGCAGCCAAGCCTCAAAGCCAACACAATTAACATAATAGCTTGTTCATTCTTGGGGGCCTTTATTGAAGGTTGAAAGTACTTGTAGGAATTTTGTAAATTTGCGGCACTTTGAAAGAATTTGGATTAAACCTCACTGAAATCAGATATCATTACTCGAGGCATGTGATTGCAATTTTGAAAATAATTATGGGATGGGCACTTGGGGCTTAGGATATTAGGGATATGTGGAGCAATTGGATAGCATTTTTAGAGGTTAGATTTAGGTGTGTGATGTGATAGCTCAGTGATGAGGCAGTGATAATGATTTATAAAGATAAATATAATTTTCTTTGCTACACTTAGGATTGTTGTTGTCTTGGCAACTATTTTAGTGCTCATATATTTTGTGCATAGATTTGACACTTACATATTTAGTAATAAACCTATTTTAGTTAAATACAATTGTCAGTGGTCTGAAGCCAGCTTATTTGTGATCTAGAAATACTCATAAATACCCTGAAATCATTTGTTCATATTCAAATCCTCCTTATTAAATTATAAAATTTGAATTTTCTTATGAGATCTCCTTCCTATATCTAACACGAATTTTCTGCATAAATTGATTGCTATTCCTAAAAATATATTATATGTAACCATCAGCAATCTGACATCAGATGGAGCCAGCTAGTGTCTCAGTGTCACCTAGAGATGGTACGACCGTGGGAAAAAACAAGATTGAAACAAAATCCTTTCCAAGTATATAGCTTGGTACAGTATGTCCTGAGTTGAAATTCCGAATTGCACATTGTTCAAATTTACAGTGATAGTTAAAAAATACAATCAGTAAGATTAGTGAAAGTACAGAATTTCAGAACAGTACACAATAAACAAAACAGTATAGTTAGTCATAGTACATGTGGGTTAAGGTAGGAAAGTTATAAAAAGCTTGTATAATGGCCATGAGCATGCAAAAACACAGCAGTAGCATAGCAAGGGGTGGGTGATTTATTAAGGTGGCTATAATGGGTGGTTTGGTAACAATATATTAGGTATTTTGTTAGAAGGTGTTGCTAACTGTTCTTGCGCAAGTTATTTTGTATAAAGATTAATCAGGGACCAGTGCGAGAAGGACAGGACAGGAGGGGGTGTTTTCATTGTTTTTTGTTCTCAGAACTGTGGAGGCCAAGGTAAACTAAAATGGTTTCTATGAGAGAAAGAGTATTGGTGTGAGAGGGAAAGAGGAGCGAGAGGGGAGAGAAGAAGATCAGGAGGAAAGGAAATGTAGGAAAGAGAGAGAAAGTATGTTGTCACTGCAAAACTAAGGAATCAGTACACGAAGGTCGTGGGGATTTAGGAATGCAAGTTACAGATTAACAGCCTTATTAAATTGCGATTTGGTTAATTGAAAAGGGCTCTATATCAGCATGGAGCATATTTCTTTACAGAAGTTTTTATTTGGTGAAGACCTTGCTTTTGGATAGAAGTTCACTAACTAAAAACCTCTGTGCTTATATAGAGCCAAATTCAATTGGCCAAATCGCAATTTAATAAGGCTGTAAGGGGGGATTGGTTACATTCATGTGGGAAAATGTAAATCTACTAAAATATTTCTCCAGATAATGTGTAACTTTGGTTCAATATGTCTTGTTCCCAGGACTGGACAGACAACATAAAACTAAAATTGTTTCTCCAGAAGATGCATGGCTTTTGTTCATTTTGTCTTGTTGAAAAGAAGGTTTCTTGAATTCATGATAAACAAAAAGATACGTTTTCAAACTGTTATAGATGGAGTAAATAAACCTGCTCTTGTAAAAGCTTAAAGCAGGCATGTCAAACTGGGGGCTCAGAGGCTTCTTGAAGCCAAAACAGTCAATAAATGTGGCCACCTGCCACACATGCAATTTAATTTCTCATAAGATTTTTGATATTAAATACTAGTTATCCATTCAAAGTGTGCATAATAATGTTAATGTCTGACTAAAAACTGTTCATTCTTTCAATAAATGGCCTTTGAGAAAACACCCACATTGTGTTTTACAATGTGTATAATCTAACAAACAAGAAACAATATAATCACCAATAAGTATTTTTATTTAATCCGTCACCTTGATGTAACATTTAAACTAAGAACCCCCAGATGGAAACACTGTGTTCTATGACTTGAGATGCTTTGCCAGCTGTGTGTTCTTTTAATAAAATAAACATGTATATTTTATGCAACTACATCTTTTCTTATGAATAACTTTGGCGAAGTTTTAGAAAACAAAAGAGGGATGGATGAATTACATTATTCATGTTGAAAGCAGTGTTGAAAAATAATACACTTTTCTTGCTGGACAAACAGTTAAAGACTGTAAACATAGCAGTACAAGATAAAGCTAAATAAATTAAACATGGTTGCCTCTACCTCAATGTTCCTGTGTAAGTTGATTAAGAAATATATAATATACCCATCACCTAAACTAATTACCATGGTACATTATTGCATTTTTTTTTTAAAATAAAAAATCAGGTTAAAAAGGTAAACTTATGTTGTATAAAAAAAAGTCAGTGCTGTTTTATGTTATTGTTAGTGCTGTTTTATGTATGTATATATACTCTCCCGTTATCCCTTTTACTTTAGCAAAGTTCATAGTAACTTTCACATTGTTAAGTAATGTTAATGTGATAATAACAGCAATAATCCTAATTTGACTTATATTAATGGACAAGTTTACTCTCATTTTTTTCTATGAGGTCCTTTGAATAACTAAACTTGATAATGTTCAAAATGTTTTAAGAAAGCAAAATATAAATAAGTAAATACATAAACAAACATAGCCCCCCATTTAATTCCAAGCCCGTAATTATCTTCATAAAGCCTGTATATCTGCGGGTTTGAAATTTACTACAGTTACTGATGTATTTAATTGCTCAAGCCCGTAATTACAGGCTTACAAGCCCAACACGCAAACCATGAACCTGTACGTAGCATTTCAGGGCATGATCATGATTAATTATGTACAGAGCTACTGAATATGTTGGCGCGTCATAAATAAACGATAATAATAATTAAGCAAGCCCGTAAGTTACAATTTACACAGAGCCAATAGTAAATAAGACCGTCATCATGATGTCAGTAAAACATGGAGTTTAGACTACAATTAATTAGTGTTTAGAAGTCCAATCTGCAATCGGACTCGCCATCCAGAAATATAGAAATCAATAAAAATCAATAAATGAACTGGTCTAGTCCATGTAGGTGGCCTGATATGTATTAATTCCTTGATTCCTGGGATCAAGATAACATGGAAATAAAACGTTTAAAAAAAAATAGCATTTTCGAAATTGAGACTGTTGTGCAATTCATTTGAATGCCTTTCATTGCTTTCCCAGTATTTGAGTACAGTAGTGTGTTTATATTTGCTTTTACAGTGTTACGAACAGGTGTTTAACCCACTTGTGAGTCCTATCTAGTACTTGTAGACATTTTTGATACACTTGTTGAATTGTTACAATTGAATATGGATTTAGCACTGGTAACATTTGTGGGCTTGAAACATCAAAGGAGGAGATAGGACGGAGTTACATTTTTGACAACCACAGTGATTTTGAGCCTGTAACTCGTAAATGGATTGCGAGTAGCAAAATGTAGCCAATTAAATCTCTGTAACTTTTATTGGCTCCGTTACGAGCTCTTGTAACTACAATTTGGCCAATTGAATAGGGGCCATAGCCTTTAAATATTGTACTTGTTTCTGCAATACTTCTTTACTGTAGAGCTCCAATTCTATCATGCTTCTTACAGCTTTACACAGGGATGTTCCCTTGTAAACACATACATTTTCTATTAGCTCAGTTTAAAGTAATGGTATTTTAGATTTTGGATAGTAGCGGAAATAAGCGCTCTGCATTCAAAATCTCCATCTGTGGAAGTAGATCATTAGAAATCAAAATGAGATATTTCACTGCAGCACAATCATATTTTAAAGACTGAATTATTTGTTAACACCACTATTGTGTATTAAAAAAAATATTACTAGTGATTTTTTATTTTAAAAAAACAATGCACTTTCCTACTTGCTAACCTTTAGTGTAAATGTGGCTTTCCAATATTTTCACAAACTCTCTCCTAACTCACAATTAAGACATGTTGGGAGCTTGCGACTGTTGTGAATTTACTTCTAATGTCTTTCATCTCTTTCCCCATCTTTTAAAGTGTAGTATTGATTTTTCATTTGCTTTTACAGTGCTACGAACAGGTGTTTAACTCCCTTGCGAGTCCTGTTTGGTACTCCATATTAAATTCCAAGCCCATAGCGGCAACGGTACACCTGCAAAGCCTGCAGGCTTAAAATCCTGGGGAATTACAGTGCTATTACATTCAACCATGCTGCGACCATTGGGCCACAGACGCAAGCCCGTAAACCATTTCCACAAATGCAAGCTATTAAGGGGCTGGCCGAGATGAGATTGGTCATTACTATCCAGTCGCGGTATAACGTAGTGCTACACAGGCCTCTCAGCCAATAGAAAGCGGTCTAGCCACAGATGATTGACAGAGGTAGATTACAGGTTTGCGTTCCACCTGCCCGTGCGTTGACTGTGTTGTATTTTCTGATAAAATAGCACGTAGGTCCCAGAGTTGGAGGTTGGTTCTAGATAAAGAGAGAGTAGGAGTATTTTGAGAGCAGTAATTTGCGCTTTAGTTAATTTATATTATACTATTTACAATTTTACACTTAATCCTTGATTACACATATTTACAGATTAAACATAATTGCAATACACATAACTTAAAGGGATACATAGAGCTAGGTCATTCCATACACACCCCTATCCCATCCCCCATACCACATCCCCCAACAGTTATTAAATAAACATAATACACACGATTTTACAGAGGAGGAGAGAAGTGGTGGAGAGGAGGAGAGGAGTGATGGAGAGGATGAGGAGGAGGAGAGGAGTGGTGGAGAGGAGGAGGAGGTTGGGAGTGGAGGATAGGAATTGGAGGAGAAGGAGGAGAAGCAGGAGGCGCAGGAGGAGCAGGGGAGCTGGAGATGGAGGAGCAGAAGAGTGTAGAGGAAGTGGTGGGTGGTGGTAGGGTGGCCCTAGCACCAGGCACACTTACTGTAGAAGAGGGACAGAGGGGGAGGGGCCTGATCCCATGAGGGGTGGTAGTTCTGGGGAGGGACAGGCCTCAGGGTCAGGTCAGGGAGGTAAGGATCCCGGTCCACAGTCGGGAGAGCAAGAGGCAAAAGCCAAGCACAGGGCCCACAATTACAAGCACCAGGAGAATGTGGTCCTCCTTGGTGCTAATCGTGGCCACCCTGTGTTCCTTGCAGGGGGAGAGAAATTAGGCCAGGGCCTAGGGCTCTGGCATGGAAGGAGGTAGTGGCTGAGGTTACAGCAGTGGGCACAGCATCATGGGATGTGAGGTCCATCAAGCACAGTTTTGACGACATCAGGGCCAAGGTGAGGAGGATGATGGCCAAGGAGGAGAAGAATGTGACTGTGTGCTATAATGAGTGGGAGAGGGTCACTAAGGACCTTCTGAGACAGGTGCCCTCCGCTGGAGCTTCAGGCCTGGTGGCCCAGCATCACCCAGCCTCCATGTCAGGTGAATATCACATACACCAACATGCCACCCACCACATGTACATCACACACACTATACATGTACATGATGACCAACAAGGACACTGACATGTCAGCTCCATGAGATGGATGTGTCATTATATCCATGAAGCTGACAAATCACTGTCATTCATGGGCACAGCAACAGTAATCAACCAATAGAGAGTGCATGTATTGGTGTGCCCACTGCAGGCTATACAGTTACAGAAAGCAGTCGGAATCAAGATAGCGTTAGAAGCCATGAAAAATCAAGACCAAGAACCAAAGAAATGATCATATCTAGCAAATAATAGCTAATCTGAGTTGCAATTAGGAGAATTATCCAGGTTCACGCCTAGATGTCAGATAGTTAGGAAAGCACACAAAACAATGTATTATTCATACTAATAACATATACCTTTCTTTTCTATCTTTCAGCATCAAGAAGGTATTAGTCCAGTGGCGAGCCAGAGGCGTGGGTGCGGTGGAAGGAGGAACAGGTGCGGGGGGGGGGGGGAGGAGGAGAGAAGCAGAGCCGAGGGAACTGATTCGGAGGAGGAGAATGTAATATGGCTAGTGAGGTCACCATCAGGACCACCGGCCACACCACTGGGATTCAACCTCACTTTGCCCCAGAGACTAAGGCTATTTCCAGGGCCCTCCCACTGGAGTGATCAGAGCAGCCAGCCACCACCTCCTATCCCCCACAGCATTGCGCTGGACTGGCCGCCACCACCACCACTGGGACCACTAACACCACTGCCTGTTTTACACCAGGCTGAAACCAGGTCCCAGACCCTCCCCACAGGGAAACCACCACCACCTCCTCACCAGGCCACGCCCCAGGGGCATACATCCCCAATCTCATGTGGAAGCAGTTGGAGTGTCTTTGGGGCATTCAGGTCAGCATATCCACCAATCATGTGGAGGTCATGCACAGCCTAGCCAGGCACAATAAGCAGCAGAGGAGGCACCACCTGATGAATGAGTCATACCTGGCTGGGATGCTCAGGATTGGGGCGGACCAGAGCGTATTTCAGGCGGTCACTGCAGAAGCCATGCGATGTGCTCTGGTCCCCAGCCCCACCTCCTCCACCCTGGAGGCATCCCCTGGCCACCTGAAGCCCGGCCCCACCTCTGCTTCCACCATGCCCCCACCACAGCAGGTTCCGCTGCCTTCTGGGGGGTTGCCTCCCCCTAACCCCCAGCACCACCACCAGGGAGACGGCGGCCAGCCATGGGGGATTGGGGCCCTGTGCCTAGGCGGAGGAGGACCTACGGGCTGGGCAGTGACAATCTATTTTTCGGTGGCAAAGTCTCACAATGGCATGTTACTGATAGCCAGCATTGTTATATGCCCTAGTGAAGCATGTGATCCGGACCTCAATATCAGTCTGAGAACAGATCATTGGGTCTAATGTAAGTAAAATTGAATCTGGCTGCTAACCTTTGTGTCCTCTCCGTACTATTGGGTATTTTCCCATATTGCTAATTATGCAGAGACCTAGCTAATAGTTACTAATGCTTGCAGATGCGAACCAGGTCAGTTGGTATATTGTTACAATATTTAGCACTGTACTGTACATGCATGCTGATTATTTTTCTTTATCCTCCTTCGCCTTTTTTTAGTTGACCACTTTTTTCAGATTATTGTTTTATCACCACACTGTATGAGTGAAACTGGATTGGATTACACAGTCCAGAGGTTTAATCATCTGTTTCAATGAGCAGATCTAGACAAGTTGTAAGTGTTATGCACATAAATGGTTTCTTCAGTTAAATGGAGTGATTTCTGATGATCCTTTTTTTTCATCTGATTTCCGTTTGCAGTTGTTTAGTGACCACATGTGACCCTGGTAGGTGCTATGCATCATTCTAGACTATGACATTACCCCCTTTAGGTATTCCATTTTTTTCCACAAGCCTCTTGCTCTCATTGTAACTGCCCACACCACACCAATGATGTTAATAGACAGTCTTGTCCATTTCTGATAGGGCTCTGCGTATGAAATAAAGTTTTAAAAATAAACTCAGATTAGCTATTATTTGCTAGATATGATCTTTTCTTTGTTTCTTGGTCTTGATCATTCTTGGCTCCTAAGGCTATCTTGATTCCATCTGCTTTTTGTAACTGCATGGGCTGCAGTAGGCACACCAATACATGGACTCTATATTGCTTGATTACTGTTGTTGTGCCCAGGAATGACAGTGATTTGTCAGCTTCAATTACACATTCATCTATCTCTTGTTAATTCCATGGAGCTGACATGTCAGTGTCCTTGTTGGTCATCATGTACATGTGTAGTGTGTGTGATGTACATGTTGTGGCACGTTGGTGTATGTGATATTCACCTGACATGGAGGCTGGGTCCTGCTGGGCCACCAGGCCTGAAGCTCCAACGATGGGCACCTGTCTCAGAAGGTCCTTGGTGACCCTCTCCCACTCATTATAGCACACAGTCACGTTCTTCTCCTCTTTGGCCCTGATGTCGTCAAAACTGTTCTTGATGGACCTCACATCCCTTTACGCTGTGCCCACTGCTGTAACTTCTGTCGCTTCCTCCTTCCATTCCTGAGCCCTAGCCCCTGACCTAACTTCCCTCCCCCTGCCAGGATCACGTGGCGGCCATGGATAGCACAAAGGAGATCCACATTCTCCCAGATCCTCATTTCCCTGACTTATCCCTGAGGCGTGTCCCTCCACTGAACTGCCACCACCCCTAATATCAGGTTCATCCCCCACTGTCCCTCTTCTACATGTGCCTGGTGCTAGGGCCACCCTGCCACCACCCACCTCCTCCTCTTAACTCTCCTCCACTTTCACCACCTCCTGCTCCTCTTCCTCTTGCTCCTTCTTCTCTTCTTGCCCCTCCTTCTCCTCCTCCTGCTCTTCCGCCACCTCCTCTCCTCTGCCACTCCCAACCTCGTTCTCCTTTTCTCCACTCCACTCCTCTCCTCCACTCCTCTCCTTCACTCCTCCACTACTCCCCAGGGCCCCCTCTCTCTCCTCCTCGCCTCGCCTCTCCTCTTCTCCTCCTCCCTATCTCTCCACTCCTCTCCCCTTCTCTCTCCTCCCTCATTATAATCCCAAAAATAAAATAAGGATAAATCAATCAAAGTTTGGCTGTATATGTATGATGCGAAAATAAATGTGTGTATGATGTGTATTTAATAACTGTTGGGGGGTGGGGTGTTCGGGATGGGATAGGGTTGTGTGTATGGAGTGACTTAGCTCTAGGTGTCTCTATGTGTGTTCTTTTTGCAATTATGTGTAATCTGTAAATCTGTGTAATCTAGGGTTAAGTGTAAAATTGTAAATAGTATTAAAGAAATAAACAAAACTGCAAATTACTGCTCTCAAAATAATCCAACTCTCTCTCTCACTGAAACATCTCCAACTCTGAGACCTGTATGCTACTTTGCCAAAAATACAACACAGTCAATGCATGGGCGGGTGGAACGCAACTTTATAATCTCCCTCTTTCAATCATCTGAGGCTAGACCACTTTCTATTGGCTGAGAGGCCTGTGTCGCACTACGTTGTACTGCAATTGGAACGTAATAGCCGATGGCATCTTGGCCAGCCCCATAACAGCTTGCGTGTGCAGAAAGTGTTGACAGGCTTTGGTCGCGGCATGGTTGAATGTAATTGCTCTGTAACTCTGCAGAATTTCAAGCCCGCAGGCTTTGCGGGTGAACCGGTGCCGATATGGGCTTGGAATTTAATATGGCCCTTTGTTAGGTGGCACACAGATTTTATTTACTTTTAAGTACAGGTTTTGTTCACATTTTTCAATGAATGAAATTGCTTTAGCATCTTTTCTTATATAATTATACATTTGTTTATCTATCCAAAAATTGAGACTACTTTGGTTTTGTATTATTTTCTATATGTTTACCAAAGGAATTTACCAGGCCTTAATAAGTTTACTAAAACTATCAAGAAATGTACCTGCTGTGCATGTTAGTTTTACTTGTTAATAATTGGCTACAGTCAGTAAGATTTTCTCTGAAGGGTAGCTCTTCACAGTAGCTCCTTTATGGAATTCACAAAAATTGTTTCATTATATTAAAGCCTTCTATATTCACACTAACTTTCCATCTAATTGCTGATGTGCAGACACAACTTATAATATTTTTCACTGACCTGAATATTCTTTTGAATGAGATAGTCTTCCATACATCTATAAGTGTTTGAGAGTTACCTTATATATATGTGAAAGGATTACACATTTTTGCCTTATCAACATCCTTTAATTTTGTTAGACCCTTTTTTATATACAATTCATAGCTTTAAGAGCCAGTACTGTTTCTTTCTCTACCAATTCAATTCAAATATATCATGTCCAGCTTTTATGTTGGTCTCCAATAATGTGCAAGGCTTCAATTCTATGACAGTCAAATGGCAAAAAGATTTTTCTCTTTCAGTGATACTCTGTAGTACAAGAGCTCTTTATTTTCTTAGGTGGGTGACCTGGGCCAGATAACTTACTCGCCCAGGGAAAGTGTATGCGTAATATATTGTCTCTCCCTTTCCGGTGTAAGGATTGCCGCTTAATCACTGACTGGCTCACTAGTCAGGAGGTCATTGCATATGGCCTCTCCTACATTACCGTGCCCGTAGCAACACCTTCTCGTTGGTGCTTCCTGTTTTCACAGAACTTGCTACTTTATGACTCGACCCGGGCAGATGCAGCTTATTAGCCCATCTAGGAATAGGACACACCAATATAACACCTATGACTTAAGGACCTAAATATCATAGTTCCAGCTTGCTTGGCCATGACAGATGAACACCGAGTCTAAAGGGTGGGACCAGTACTGTGCACACTGTATCTCACCTAAAAACTAAATTGCTCAGGCCAAAGGGATACATCTACATCTAGAAAAATGCTGACCCAGGAGACGATGGCATAATTTAGCAGCACCCTGAATGACCAAGCAACCTTCTCCAGGGACAACACTGCTTGCTCCACATGGAGAGGGGTCTAGAAAATGAGGCCTAAAGAAAACCTCCACTTCACCCAGTTGGTAAGCCGCTGTCAACAGGCATCTTCAAATGCAGTCAAAACTTGATAACCTGCCAAAGGGTTACTCTGGCTTCATCATGTTCGTGTGTCTCCCACTTCAAAACAAGCAGCATGCTACAATCTTCAGTGTCTATGCCCCAACTCTTCAAGCGGATTCTGTGGAAAAGGACAAGCTTTACACTGACCTGTGCAATCTCATACAGAATGTTCATACAGATGTCATGGTCATCATCCTCTGCATCTTCAATGCCAGAGTAGGCAGAGATTCAAAAGCTTGGAAAGGTGTACTTGGCAACCATGGTGTTGGAAGCCACAATGACAACAGGCGTCTTCTGCTAGAGTTTTGTGCACAGCAGAAACTCACCATCACCAACACCGTTTTCTAGCAGAAAGACAGACTGAAGACAACCTAGATGCATCCTCAGTCCAAGCACTGGTATCTTATAGACTACATTCTGGTGCCAGAGAGACCTTTGAGACGGCCTACTCAACAGAGTGATGCCCAGTGCAGAATGTATTATGGACCATTGGCTGTGTGCGGCAAAATTTGTCTCCACTTCAATCCTAAGCCAAAGAGGAAAGGAACTCCAAGGAAAAAGTTACAGATTGGCAACCTCCAGTCAGCTGGAGTGAAGGCTGACTTCCAGGCAAATCTCCAGTCAAGACTAGAGGATTTCAGATGCTTCATGGATGCCTCTTCAGATGCTCTAAGGGAACACCTCAAAACCAGCATCCAGCAGACCTCTGAAGAGATTCTAGTGTTCTCCACAAAGAAGAACAAATGCTGGTTTGGTGAAAACAATCAGGAGATCCATGAATTACTGTTGAAAAAGAGATCTGCTAATTAAGTTCATCTCGCTCAGCCATCCTGCCCTAAAAAGAACTCAGGTTTGCCCAGATGTCAGCAACTACAAATGTTTGTATAAAGCTCTAAAGGTGGTGTATAGCTCTTTGCATCTGGGCCAAAGCCCATTGCACAGTTACGCCCGCCCGATTTGGGAACTATGCTCACCCCAATTCTCTCTCTCTATGGGTGTCAACTATTTGTTCAGATCTCGGCACCAGCAGACAATTCAGATGACAGCATCATTTCTGAAGAGGCAGGCACCATCAGACTCCTTTTCTTAGGATCTGAGAATCACACACCCTGTACCCTTGATTAGTACAAGCAGACTCCAACACCACCTTTATTTTTTGTGTCCAAAATCAGACTGGCACTTCTTTATTTTTCAAGAAATTCATTTTCAGATAACACAAAACACCAAAGACTTCCCCCCAGTTCTAGCCCATCCTCCTGTGCAAATAGCTTGCCATAACCCCACCCACAGGAGGGGTCTGGCTTTCTTGTTATCAGTACACATTTTCTAACCAGAGTTATCTGCTTGGGTCACTAATAACGCAGTCCTGTGTTTTTCTCTCCTCTTACAGGGCCATAAAACTAACTTCCCCCTTCATGACTAAAGCCAGAGGGTTCATGTGTTGGCGATCACAGGGCCATATAAAGTCATGCAGAAAATTAACCCTTTGTCACATAAGTGACTGCAGTAGTTTTTTAGATAATTCTAGCCTCCTAGGGCCTACTTCTAACACAGATACATCCTTACAGTGCATATAACATGATTTAGTAACTCCAAAATAAATTACTGTGGCCCACACTACACACAAAAACAATCAAGTCAGTCCCCATAACAAGTTTCAGGTCCATTGTAATAGTTCCTGACATTAGCACCCATTTTGCCAGCATTCCCAAATCAATCATGACAGTGGTGTATGATTCTTTGCATCTGGTCCAAAGCCCATTGTGCAGTGCAAATGGTTAAACACTCTTTACAGACAATTAATTAATTCTGAACCTGTGGTCTGACCACTAAGCTATTTAGCAGCTAAAGAATGGTAAGGAAAATGTAGTACTGGGTGACATATTGTGGTCATGTCCTTAGCATGTTCTTCTGGATTGGAAGCAGAAATGTTAATATTTTAACTTTACACACCTATTAACACAGGAATTATTTTTCTTTGGGGGGGGTCACAATATATTATATTAATAGTTATATTTATAAAGTTTATATGCAAAAGGTCTAAAATTAGTTATTAGTTAGTTATAATTTTAGGAAAATACACTTCACTATCTTTCCGATTGATTTGGTGAATTACAAATTTACTGTGGGCTTATCAGAGAATAATTACTTACTGTCATGGTTTAATTGTTTAGGGACTCATATTGTCAGTAATTTATGAATATGTCCAAGGGAGCATGACATTGTTACATTGGGATTATGTGTTATTGTGTGGTTATATGTTGCCTGTACATGGTTATTATGTAGCCTAGTTATCATATATCATAAGAGGGAAAATGTTATATAGAACATATGTGGAATTGGTAGAAATGCTCTGCATAGAAGTTAGCTGCAGATCATTGCACACGCACACATACAGACCTTGGGTCAAGACAGATGTATGTACTTCAAGTAGTCCTAAGGAAACACTTCAGTTTAACATAAAGGTTTGTTCACTAGATATCTAATGAATTTGATCTCAAGAGCTTTGATAGCCCAAGGTTGCAAGCCAGATGGTCTGACATCACACATACACAAATGTACACAAGGGTATGGTATTGGAGAGTATAAATATGTTGTTTTGATCATTCAATAAAGGTTGAGAGATAGTTTTCACATAAACCAGGTGTGAGACTATTTCTGTGTGTTGTATGCTGACTTGGGGAGTGGTCTTGCCATGGGCAACTTGTAACCTGTATGCAGTATTCTCTGACTGTACCCTTTTGGGCCTTGCCCTCTTCAGAAGCCATCTTCTGTGCCACAGAGAACAGGAACTACATGATTCTGCTGGGGTAGGTTTGAACTAGGTTCATATCAAGCCCCCTTGAAGAAGCAGATCATGACACTTACTGTATACCAAGTTGAAGACTAGGTATCTGCAGCCTATTGCCTGCAAGACAAAACTGTCTCTTTGTGGGACAAGACATAGCATACCCTTTTATCCTTTATTAAAGGTCCAGGGAATTAAAACACAAGGCCAGATCATGAGATGTAATATCAAGTATGCACATATCACTGGGACTCTGCAGTACCGGATGTTCATTTTGCTAATGGAGCTACTAATGAATTCTGTAAAAATAAAGTAAATTAAATAAAACAAATTAAACAAAACAAAAGTTGATGAGAGACTGGGGTTTGATGATGATATTGTAAAAATGAGGATGAGAGAAATTGAGAAATACATAAATTGATTTAGGATGCTAGGACATAAAACCAGGGATTGAAAGTAATTTAGAGCAAACTAAGGCCAAATATTTTGGTGGAGAATAAATACAAATAGAGGGATTCAATTGAAAATGAGGACAAATAATAAATCCATGCACTCTGAATTGAGTATGGATAAAATGAAAAGAGACAAGAGGAATGCAACTATTTTAAAGGAGGGTTAAAATAAAGCCAGTATGCCATGAATTGAATGTTGGGACAAATAAATAAGGAGTGCAAATGAGTGAATTAAATAAAACAATAGGAAATAAATAAAATGATGTGGGTGAAATGGATCATGGAGTATTGTATTGGAAATATGAGGTGGAACAATAATTGATGATTGGATCTTTACTTCCAAAAGGTTGCAAGCACCTGTTGTAGATCATGGCTGGTGTGTTACATGAAGCATGTCCCAAACATGACTGGATGTTTAGCAAGGAAATGATTGCAATGAAATAATTACAATAAAATAAGAAGCTAGTAGGTATTGTAGCTTATTGAATAGTGTGAGAGTAGCAAACAGGCTGAAGTTACCCACCCACATGCACTACGGACCAGCCAAACATGTACATTTGGCCTTAGAACTCCATTGGTTTTAGCACAGCTCTAATCTTAATAAGCTATAAATAATGAAAGTTACACAAAATCGATATTCTATTAGACCCAGAGTGCTAGATCTCAAATAAAGTCTAACTCGCAAATGAAAAAAGTATCAAGTTTCTGTAAAAAATATTACGAGTACTAAATAGGATTCGCAAGGGCTTTTTCAAACACTTACTATAGCTGTAGCAGCAATTAAACACAGAATACTGTACTTTAAAAGCATGGGAAGGCATAGAAAACCACAAATATGCAACTAATAACTATTCTTTTTAACTGTTATTGTTAACTGTTATCTGAGTAGTATCGATACTGTGACTCAAGGGGTTCATACATATCATGAAACCCACATGGACTAAAACAGATGATCTAATGCATTTCATAGATTTCTAGATTGCTTGTTTGCAAGCCCAATAGGCAAATATTACTTGTTGGCACTAATTAATTTGTAGCCTCCGATTGCAGATTAATAGCCCTATTAAATACCCTGAACGTGTAAAACCGTAGCCCGTAACGTAGTCCATAAGACTTGCAGCTCTTAAATTGGCTGCGTAAAGCAATGCGTCAACGACTTGCGGAAAAACCCTACGGGATGTCGAAAATTGCACTCTGCGGCCGCAAATCCTTTGTTCTGTCAAGCCTGTAACTGTTACGTTTCAATAACACTATTAAATTGCAACAAATTCAATGGCGTTCAAGCCTGTAATCTGCAAATGGAGCCAGAAAGCCAACGGGTACTAGAGAGGATCCTGGCAATCAGTGTGTTAATACTTGTAATGGAACTCGCATGGACTTGAATATCATATTTACTGCTTTATTAATATTGCATTATTTCAGGAAACTAATAATTGAAACCTGGCTTTGAAATATACCTCCATTTTTGAGTGACGCAATGATGACGATCTCATTTGCCATTGGCTCTATCGAAACTGCTAACTATGGTTTTGGCTAATTGATCATGTTCATGGCCGCACATCTAACGTGCGAAAAATGTTTTACGCGCTTATGTCTCTGGCCAGTAACTCGTGGCATTGTGGAATTTAATAGCTCTGTAACACAGCTGAATTTCAAGCCTGCAGCCTTTGTGTGCTTGTTCATGCCACTACGTGCTTCTAATTTAACGAGGCTGCAAATCTAACTTCCATGTTTTACTGATGTCATGATGAGAGTCTCCTTTACTATTGGAGGTGAAATTGTGAGCTGGACTCAATAGAATATATCTAAACTAGAAATAAACACCTGCCACCAAAATTACGACTTAGAGGTATTTGTGGGCTTATTATAGAATAGGGCTCAAAGACACTTGGGTGTCAAGTATGTATCAAACTGACACTTTTAGCTACAGTGTAATCCAGGGGCATTAAGCATTTTTTGGGAAAATCTACATTTTTGAAGACTGCTCAGGAATCCATTTTCTGTTTACTAAATAACTTCCTCAGAGCTGAATCACGAGGGTCTTTGTTTCGTTGGTGGAGAATGGGGATGGTGGGAACAGTAGTCCTTAAATAACACTGAATTGTAGCCTTGATACTGCAAGCCTAATAAAATGTAATGCTTAAAATATGCTGAAAATGCTGAAGCAGTGTCATGTTAAGAATGTTATTAAAGCCAGAGTATTACATTTAAATGTATATATAATATGCTGGCAGCATTTTATTTTTTACTAGCGACTTGCCCGTCAAAAAATGACGGCAATGTTATGTATATGTTTGTGAAGTTGTTTAGTTATTTAAATATATTTTTGACCCTTGTAAGTATTGTGATATGAACATGTATTTTTGTAAAACGTTGATGTAATGGTTTTTAAAAATGAATTTTGTATCTGACGAATTGTTCACTTTAATATACATAGAATCCAGAAGAAAGTAAAAAGTAAAAAGACTTTTTGCAACGTGCCGAATTTTAACATGAAGTTTAAAATATATGTAAGGAATAACCTTGAAAGTATATATTTTTAAAATTGAACTTTATTTTTTATGTAACTTTGGAATTTTTGCAAAACATTTGTGTAATTTTGAACATTATAAACAGGAAAATAGTAAATACATTTTGTAACATAATTTTGAATTAAAAGTATTAACATTTGAATGTAAAAACAGTTTAACTTTAAATTAATCAGTATTAACATGCAATTTGTCTGAGAATAATTGTTAAGTTTAATATACATTGAATGTAGAAGAAGGCATACTGTAAAAACTCTCCTTAAACCGTACGTAATTAAAGTAATTCATTACTGAGCACATAAACTGGCGATAAACATGAATGAAACATTAACATAGTGACTTAACATTTTAACATAATTTTTCATAGAAATGCAAGGCAAGTATTTTGTGAGGCGAATTATCCATAAACATGACTTCCATTAATTATGACTGAATTAAACAACCAATTGTTTAGTATTTTTGAATGTTTTTCCAAAATGTTTGCATGGCTTTAGTTTGTATCCTGCAAAGTTATAGTACTTCATAGTAGACAATGTTTTTAGTAAAAATACGTCCATCTTCTAATAAATCACCTTGACTTTCATTGTTTTCAACGTAAACTTTAATAGCCTGTGGATTTTTGCAGCGTGACAAGGCAACGTACAGATGACCATGTGCAAAAACTGGTTCTTCCAAGTAAATACCCACAGATTTGAAAGTTTGACCTTGTGATTTATTAATGGTCATGGCAAATGCCATAATAATGGGAAATTGTCTTCTTTGAAGTATAAAAGGGAGACTACTTTCACTTGGTGCTAAATCTATTCTTGGTATGAAAACTCTCTCTCCTTTATGGGTCCCAGTTAAAATTTCAGCATCTATAAAATGGTCCTTTAATTGTTGAACAATTAATCTTGTGCCATTGCATAGGCCTTTTTTGGGGTTCATATTTCGCAGTAACATGATAATTGCACCTTTCTTTAGCTGCAAAATATGTGGTGGCATTCCAGAAGGAGTTAAAGAGTTAATGAATTCAGTTGAAAAGTTTGCCTGACTAAAGAATCAGCACTGTGATAATTTCTTTGTGGTGCATTAATTTTTTTTAAGATTTCATTATTGAGTATTAATGCATCTTTATTTTTACACGTCAGTATAACTTGGTTGGCAAGCTCGGAATATTCTTCGTTATTTATGCTCCCTTCAAATATAGCGGATATAATATCTTGTTGACAAATCATATGAGGTGGGATCTCTACAGTGTCGTCAGGTAAATGTAGTATTTTTTCTGTTCTGCCTTCTCCAATTTTAATAAGCCAATCATTGAAATCAGTTTGGCCTTCTGATCTCATATTTTGTTGCAGTTGAAGATGGGTAAAATGTTTCCATACTGTACTTGACTTTATACATGTTTCAATAATGTCTGTTCGATTTCCATGTACAACGACAGGTAATGTTTGTCTAAAATCGCCACACAACAACATTACCTTTCCACCAAATGGAAAAATATTATCCATGACTTCACGAAGCAAACGGTCAATACATTGGAGGGCATAGCATGACATCATTGTGGTCTCATCTATTATAATTAATTTACATTTCTTCAATTTCTTTGCTTGTAAGGATGTCATGCGAATATCTGACACAGAATTTTCTAAAATAGGCACTGGCAGTTTAAATCCACTATGAACAGTTCTTCCACCTTCTAATAAAAGTGCAGCAATTCCAGTAGTGGCAAACGCCATTGCTATTTTTCCTTGTGCTCGTACTAAACTCATTAATAAATTGTACAAATATGTTTTCCCTGATCCGCCAGGTCCATCAAGATAGAAATAACGCTCTGTGACCATGTCATCATCTATAGCATTTTTAATGGCATGAAATGCTTGCAATTGTAGTGTATTTAAAGTTGCAAGTCTTTCTTCTGTTCTTTCTGCTTGTAGTTGAATGTCATAGTCTTCAAAGTTAATGTCATCTATAAGACCTGGATCAGGCAAATTAAAACTTGCACAACTTAATCCATGAGTTAAAAAGACTTCTTGAATTTCCATTAACGCTTTTAAGTGTGCAATGGGTTCATTGTATCGTCGCATAAAGTCTTCAGCCATATTACTTTTAAAAGTCTCCCACAAAGCTAATGCATTTGGAGCATTTGAGAAGATACAAATAAAAGCAAATTGTTCTCTCATCTGTCGTGGCATTTGACATTGTGCTGCTTCTTCTAAACATCTTTCCCACTCTGTATCATCAGCGAGTAAGTTTCTATGTCTTGCAGCTAAATGGAAGGATTCATATACAATGTCTTTAACAGTTCTTAATTGTTCAAAACTTTGTGCTCCTGGAACATTTAAAAGTAATATCCGTAAGCAAAAACGTTCAACATCTCTTGGACTGACTCTGTAAATTCGTGGAATTATTTTATTGCCTCTGGTTTTTCTTGCTCTCCATAATCCATTCACAAAAACATAGTGATATGGAATTTCAATATATAAATATTGTGTTGCTTGAGCATCAGTGGAATTTAATGCAAACCATGCAGTTAGTGTAGTGTGATGATCTTAACTTTGGGCCAATGCATTCATTTCATTTCCAGCAAGGAAATAGACTAAATGTCGTTGTGGCAAATGTACTGCTAACCTATATACTGCATGTGATCTATCATGCATTTCAAATTTTAAAAGCCGCCACATAGCTTCTGGCGCACTGACATAGCGAGCATCTACATGAGATGCAAGTTCATCATGTACTAACTCACTACTTTCAGGGTTGTCTGCACTTTTGACGACTACAGTAGCTGCATCGTAACCTTTGTAAATATATTTGTAGACATATTTAATGGATTTGATGGAAGTGCAGGCTTCTACATTGATGTGGGCGTTGTACTTCATGAGTAAATGTGGATTGTAGGGTACTACATATCTATTGTCCACTTTTTTTCCACGAATAATGGCACTATCTCCTTCTCTTCTTTTATAAAGTGGATATCCATCACAATTTGCATATGTTTTGTCTCTATAATCTTTTGGAAAATCTTTTGAACATTGATTATTTTCCATACATGGTGATTGTGGATTAAGGTCTCCACAGGGTCCATGAATCATGCGATGAGTAACAATCTCATATAGTCTACCATATAGTTCTGGATCTGGTAGTTCAGCAACTATGACTGCATCCACTTTGTCCGAAGTATCTAATTTATCTTTCTCTTGAAGTATTATGAGAAGATGTGCATGTGGAAGGCCTCTTTTTTGAAATTCAATGGTATATACATAAGCAAGACATTTGCCAAATAACTGATTTATAGTGAAGTCACATATTAATTCATTTAATTCGATCTTAAAAACTCTGGCTACTAAATCTGGTCGATCTGAAGCACTTTGTCCAAGAAGTAGATTTTGTGTAATTTCTGGCCATTGTGGATTACATGTAAATGTCACAAATAAATCGGGTTTTCCAAATTTTGTCACAATAGCCATAGCATCATTGTGTCTTTCTCTCATATTTCGAGGAGATCCTTGAAAGGAAGATGGTAAAATTATGGCTTTGCCAGCTGTCATGTCTCTGCTTGTAGCCACGTCAGCAACATAGTCCATGAGTCCACAATATTGTTCTACACGTAGTTTATCTTGTTGATATTTTATAAAGTTTAAATTATTTGCCTCAACTTGCAAATATGAATCAATAATCCATTGTTGTGTTAGTTTCCCACCACATAAAATTGGATTAAATTAATCTCTAATGGCAATTTGAGCAACTTTAAATTCAAGCATAGAAACATTATTTCGGATTCTGGCTTTAACATCTGGGTAACTGGGAAGGGTTAATTTTGGTTGCCAACCTGCTTCTCCATGTGGGAAAAAGATGGGATATGTCATTGGATCTAAATTTGGACTTAAGATATTAATATTAATAAATGGTTGCTCCTCATTTCTGGGATATACTCTAATGTCTCTTTGAAATGGTGGTTCTCCTTCATCATTCTGAAGGACCATTGCAACCTTATTTGATGTTGGCAAGTTATAACGACGTTTATCAGTATGTCTGTCTCTTTTAAGCACCATATTAACCTTTGGCATGGGTAATTGATGTCTTTGTGCATGAAGTAGTTGTTCATTTTCTACTTCTGCCAATTTTTTGTAAGCTTTACTGTAGGGATTGTTGTCCATAATGTTATTTAGCTCTATAAAAACACTGGGTAAGCATTTTTTATTTTCTTCCATCTGCATACGTTGGTCAACAGCTTCCATTGTATCTAGGACATATAGTTGAGCGAATTTTCTTTGCTCTCCTTCCTCTGGATGTAAATGTGAAGTCCGATGATAAATTTGTCCTTGGACTTTAAAACAGTAAGAACCATGTCCTGGTACATTAGCAGCCAATGTTGCCCCCATAGATGCAAATGATATGGAACTATTGTAGGATCTTATGTTTGTCTTAAAATTTTTGTAATTTGGAAAAGTAGGTTCAGTCATAATATTTTGTAAATAGGTTGGAAATTGTTTCCTTTCTGGAAGTTTGAACTTTCCTTTTTGACAACAACTAATAAATTGTCCATCTCTGGGTCTCTCCTGTTTAAAATAATAAGCCTCACAAATTTGACATTGAGTACTCATGTCCCCACAACTATGAACCTCTACTGCTAAAGACTTCAGTAAAGGACAATTTGCAAAGCATATCGGATGTTGACTTTCATATTTATCAGATGAAAAGTCATGAAATGTTTCAACAACAGGTTCTAAATGTTTAGTTTTTTTTGTGGCTTTTCTTGGTATATATTGTCCTTGTTTGGTTGAAATGTCCTGTAAGTTTTGAGTAAGAGTTTGTAAATGCTTTGTTTTTGTAGTTGCTTTTTTTGGTCTGTCTTGACTGGTATCTTGTAAAATGTCATCTGATGTTTTAGGAACAGTTTGTAAATGCTTTATTATCTTTTTATTTTTTTTGGTTGTATCTTTCATTTTTGCAGCTGATATTCTTTTATTTGCAAGTCTTTTGCGTTCTTTTTCTCGACGAATTTCTTTCTCCTCCGGTGTCTGCTGGGCGGCCCATCTCTCTTGTCTTTCTCTAGTTTGACGTCTTTTCTTCTCTTCTTTGTTCTCGTTATCAGCCATATTAATCTGTAAAGGAAAAAAAATAAATGTAATTGTGTATATTTTAATTTGTAATTCCTGTTAAAGATTCTTGTGCACAATTGGTGAAATAAAAGGCAAATCATTAATGTATCATTTATATTTAGTTAAATTTATAATTCCTGTCCTCACTGGCTAAGAATTTGGGCAATGGAATACTGCTGTAAATAAGCATGTAACATATTTTTTTAAAATAATGGTTTTATTTATTAAAAACGTTGTTTGTGGATAGATATTTTCCACTGCAAAACTTCTTTGCTAAAAAAAAAAGGGATGTGGTTATTGAGCTATGTATTGCATAGTTATTTTTCTGTTGACACGGATGCAACTGAAAGCAGTTTCTTTAGTTTTATACTCTAGTAGTTATTATACTGTACCTTGGTTGAAGTGTGATTTAAATCCGAATGTTTGTTGGTCCTCGGTTCAAAATCGTTGTCCAATGGTGTGGTCCTCTGTTGGAAGTCCTCGTCCGATGGTGTGGTCCTGTGGCGATAGCCCTCGTCCGATGTTGTGGTCCTGTGGCGATAGCCCTCGTCCGATGTTGTGGTCCTTTGGTGAAAGTCCTCGTCCGATGGTCTGGTCCTGTGTTGAAATTCCTCGTCTGCTGGTCTGGTCCTGTGTTGAAATTCCTCGTCTGCTGGTCTAGTCCTGTGTTGAAAGTCCTCGTCCGATGGTCCGGTCCTGTGGAGAAAGTCCTCGTCCGATTGTCTTCACGCAGTATCTGTTGTAATATAAAATAGAACATTTTGTTTGAGTGAAATGTCATTTAAATAAGTAAAAAATTTATGATTTTGGCTGTATTGTATCAGTTATGGTTATTTTTTTCTATATTTGTTTATTTTACTTTCTGTACAATCCCACGACTTTTGTTATTCTTATTTAAGGTTCTTAGAAAGGCTTGTGGGTTGTGATATATTAAATAAGAATATAAATTTATTTTGCTATGTGTTTATGTTATTTTTTGTACAATCCTGTTTTGTGCGCACCACTTGTGGTATACTTATTTAACCTTTATTGGGATGGTTATAGTTAGTAAAACATGAAATAATATAATTAATGTAGTTTGCTATGTGTTTGTGTTAGTTTTTGACAATCCTGTTTTGTGCGCACCACTTGTGCAAAAGTTTTTTATTCTTGATTGTACTGGTTATAGGTTGTTAAACATTAAAGAAGAATGTTAATGTAGTTTCCTATGTGTTTGTGTGATTTTTTGTACAATGCTATTAGGTGCGCAACACTTTTGTTATTCTTATTTTTGCTTCTTTGTAAGGCTTATAGGTTGTTAAACATTGAATAAGAAATTCTGTTTTGTGTGTAGCAGTTTGTGTCTCATTCAATTGCGATTTGGCTAATTGAATCGTGCCCTAAATAAGCACATAGCATATTTTTTTAAAGAAGTTTTTAGTCATTGAAAAAATTTATTTTGGATAGATTTTTAGTAACTAAAAACTTATTTTAAAAAAAATGTTATGTTGTCATTTAGAGCCCTATTCAATTGTGCAAATTGCAATTGAATGCGGGCCTTTGTGTGTACCATATGTTGCATAGTTTGCCCCTCATTCAATTGCATTTTTTACAATGTAATAGTACTCTAAGGCCGTCATTGAATTGCAATGTTGAAAATTGAATAGGGTTGTAAATAAGCACATCACATATATTTGTTATAATTGAATAAGGGCCTAAAAGTGCTTATTTATAGCCATATTTAATTGTCCAAAATAGCAATTGAATGAGGGCCTTTGGTTACTGCATTTGTTATATTGTCAGCTCCTCATTCAATTGTGTTTTGGCCAATGGAATAGAGCTCAATATCAGCACCGAGCATATTTTTTTACCGAATTTTGTATTTAGTGAACTTGTATCCAAAAGCAACGTGTTCACAAAATAAAAAGTTCCTTTAAAAAATATGGTCTGTGCTTATATAGAGCCCTATTGAAATGGGCAAATCACATTTGAGTGAGGCCCTTGGCCATTAAAGATATATAGGTCCTCATTGAATTGCAATTTTGCCAATTGAAGAGGGCTCTATATAATCACATAACAAATTTATTGAGCAAAGTTTTTAGTTATTGAAAACCTTGATTGTGGTTAGAAGTTCAGTAACTAAAAAGTTCTGTATAAAAAATATGTTATGTGCTTATATAGAGCCCTATTGAATTGAGGAAGTCGCAATTGAATAAGGCTCATGGTTCTTTCTTGTTTATACTTAATACTTTACCTTGATTGAAGTGTCGAATGACAGAGGGTCCCCTCCTGCCAATCTTAATCCGCCGGTCTTCTTGTAGTGTCTGTTTGAAAAAGAAAGTGAAATAGTTATTTGTATATTTATAATTTTTCATCTAGCAAAGCATGGCCTTTTCAGCATGTGATGTCTTGTTGTATCTTACCTCTTCTTCTTTGTTGGTGTTCTTTAAAAGGGATTGTGCTTCACAGTGCACGGTGCAAATTGTTGAGGGACGCTGTTGATGCAGAGTCTGTTTGAATATTAAAAGAAATAGAAAGATTCAGCTTTATATGATCTATTGAATTGCAGTAAATTAATATCATTTAAATATAGTTCTGTAATTATTTTCAATTGACCTTATTTTTTGTTGGGGGCTACACACATATGTCACATACATGAAGCACATTCCATAGTTTAATGTAATTATTTTGTGTACGTGTGACATATCAGTATACATGACTCATATTTAAATGGTTAAATTAACCTTATATTTTTTTTTTCCAACACACATAAATGTCTGTGTGTGAGATGTAACTATAGATGATACACATATATGTGCGTGTGACATATCAGTATACATGACATATAATGTCATTTAAATGTAGTTGTTTACTGATTTTGTTTTAAGCTAATTTTGTTGCAGTGGCAATACACATAAATGTGCGTGTGACATGTCACTATACATTATACACATATATGTCCGTGTCACATGTCACTATGAAGGGGCAGTACACATAAATGTGTGTGTCACATGTCACTATGCAGGGGCAATACACATAAATGTGCGTGTCACATGTCACTATACATTCTATACATATATGTGCATGTCAGATGTCACTATACATTATAGACATATATGTGCGTGTCACATGTCACTATACATAAACCTCTGTTTAATATTGAATTATGTTTTTTTGTTGTTTTGTTAAATGAACCGTATTTTTTTTGTGAGCCTATACACATAAATGTGCCATATATGTCACTACATAAATCCTATTTTTTTATTTTATTTGTTTGACCTGTCCTGATAATAAAATGTAATATATTATAGCTTACCTCTCACTTGTAATTTGCAATGCAAAGTAGTAAATTAGTAAAGAATTGTCTTCTCAAGTAAAAGCAGCAGTTATCTCAGAAGTCACTCCGTTGATCACCTGAGGAGAAATGTATTTTTTTGTTTGAAATAGGCAGTATTTATAAACTTGTAGAAAGTTCTGGAAAGTGAGACCGTTACAACGCAATACGCATGCGCTATTTTCGTTCCAGCTTACAATTTGCGTTCCATCCGCCGTTTTCTGCGTATTACTGTTCAAAATGGTGTTTAATATGATTGTGATACGTTCCGTATAGTATGTGTTTCATTATTGCGAGTAAGTGTAGTGTAGTTACGTCTGAAGCCTTGTTTTCGTTTTGTTCGTCGGCCATTTTTTCTGTTGCTTAGCGATGGTATTAGTGTCTAAAGTGTTTTATTTTGATTTAAATGTAGGTGTAACTTGTTTTTTTGAGGTGCTGGCTGGTTCCTCTTGTTGTAGGTAAGCTTTTTATGTGTTTGTTGTGTGTCTTTCTTAAGTTTTAAATGTTTGTATGTCGGCGTGTTGCGTCCGATGTTTGCGAAGTCGTAATGTGTGGTAACGTGTCTCGTATGGTGTTTGCGTGTGTAGCCTCGTTTTCGTTTTATTCGTCGGCCATTTTTTGTGTCGCTTAACAAACTATTTAGTGTCTAAACTCTTTTATTTTGAGTGCAATTAAGTTGTAAGTTGCATTTTTGAGGTCCTGGGTGCTTCCTGTTTGTGTAGGTAAGGTTTTTATGTATGTGCTGTGTGTATGTATTGTGTTTTTAATTTTGTAATGTTCGCGAGTTGCGTCCGAGTGTTGCGAGGCCGTAATGTGTGTGAACGTGTGTCGTATGTTGTTTGCGAGTGTCGTAATGTGTGTGAACGTGTGTCGTATGTTGTTTGCGAGTGTCGTAATGTGTGTGAACGTGTGTCGTATGTTGTTTGCGAGTGTCGTAATGTGTTGCGACGTGAACTTTTTTTGAAATTTTGCAAGGGTCGCAGTTGCTGCAACTGAAGACCTCGCTTTGCGAGGTCCTCAGGTGCTGGCATGGAGCGCCTGCGGCGCTCCAAGCCAGCAACTGAGGCCCTCGCTTCGCAAGGGTCCTCAGTTGCTGGCAAGGAGCGCCTTCGGCGCTCCATGCCAGCAACTCAGAACCTGGCACAGTGCCCTCGCTTCGCAAGGGCCGCGGGCTCGCTACGCGAGCCCGCAGCGTTAGCAACAACTCGTACGCTCACAACTATATATGTGATACAGCTTATGAATTCACATAAATGTATGTGCTTTCTAAATATTATTTAGACAGTTTACAAAATACCGTTCTATGTGTAACAAAAATTTAGTATTTTAAAAATGAACCTATCGTTAATCTGATATACGATACAAATTTAAAAACAATTGCAATTTAAAGTTATGTTTTTTCTTCTGCTTCATTGAATTCTTTTTTTATTTGCTTAGTATAAATCATGAAAGACCATGCTTCACAGAACTTCTGCATATGACAAGTACAAAATCTGCCTTTAGGGCAAGCCGTTGGACAAATTCTACCCTATAATAAACTAATAACCTTTAAGCTAAACACAGTATTTTTTAAAGTGAATTTTAGCTTTAAAGTAAAGTTAAGTGTCCAGAAGAAGATGGTGGTCTTTTTTATGGCAATTGATTTAAAGGGTAATTTTCCTAGCTGTAATTGCTCACAGTGTAAAAGAGCACAAGATTGTATGTTAAAATGTTTTTTATTACACTTATTAGAGCTACAACATCTAAAGTTTTAAGTCTGTTATTAATCATGAAAGTGCAAGTAGGTAGGATAGACTGTACTTGTAAACAGACAGCATAGCTGTGTGGTGAGAACAATGATTGTTAGGATTTTTTCCCTGAACCTAGGGATACACCCAAAAGTTAACACACAACTGACCTGTTTCCAGCATTTCATGATCGCACAGATTGGTTTGTGGAGGGTTAACTGTTTGTTTCATTTTGCTCACTACAAAGAGCTGAAACTACATGTCTGGGAGTAGGCAGTAAAGTTTAGTCATATAAATACAGTAAAAAATACATGTATTTCAAAAATGCAAACATATATTTCAACATGCTTTTAGGGGATGTTTACAGTGGTGTGGTCCAAATTGTGTTGAATTAAGTGACCCTTAAAGAGTCTGCATAGTGTTTTAAATGGATACCATTCATCAAGGGCAATGGTAGTAGTGGATTGAAAGAGGTAAGTTTTGATATGGTAGTAAAGGATTGAAAGAGGAATGTTTTGATGACTAAACCAGTGGTGGAGCTAGAGAATAGAGGGTAAAAAAAAATTGTTCCACCTACCCCCAAGTGGAGCATTTAAAAAAAATTGTGCTGGGCTCCCCCTGGTACCAACTCACTCAGTACCCCTCTCTAGATCCCTTCCCATAACAACTCCCCTCCCTAACACCTCTTACCATATCAACATATTTCCCCAAGACCCATTCCAATAGCAGCTCCCTCCAAGATTCCTTTCCATAGATGCTCCTGTGCAAAGCTCCTCTGCCTGCAGCACATGCTCTGGAGGGCAGGGGGTTGAGGAGGTGGGGGGGGGGGGCGGCTACACAACACTACAGAAATATAACTATACACTTCTTCTCTGATATACATCCGCAGCATGCTCAACTGCTCCACAATTCCACCTATTGGAGATTCAGTATTTTTTTTTAAACAGGTACGGGACAATTACAGGCCAGTAGGAGATGCACGACCATGGAGGCAAAGGGGGCTTTAGGTGTTTCATGGAGGGTTTCCCGAGGTGGAGGGAAGACCCAAAGGAGCGCTAC
The DNA here is from genome assembly GCA_027410445.1 of Discoglossus pictus. Taxonomy (NCBI): domain Eukaryota; kingdom Metazoa; phylum Chordata; class Amphibia; order Anura; family Alytidae; genus Discoglossus; species Discoglossus pictus. Next base: position 109,066,853 of record CM050164.1, read on the forward strand.
ACTGCAGAAAAAAACTTGTTAAAAACTGATGCATTGCACTACCTACATCACTGGTAGCTCTGCCCCTGGATTTAATTGTTAGTGGGAAATGGTTAGACTGGTATAGCAGGTCAGTTTTGGTAAGGTAGTATGAAATCTGTGGGAGGCTGATTTAATGGTAATGCTATCTGGTTCAAATCAGTGGGTAGTTAGTAAGTGTCATGAGTTACCAGTATATTGGTCTGTCTATAGGAAATCTACAGGTTCTAGGTTGATGACTGAGTGTTTATTACATTTAAAGAATAATTTGATTGGAGTTGCTGACATGAATGAATCATTGGTATTGCTGTTAGGTATGTTCTGATCATGTCAAGTGTAGATTTGAGTCACAATGAATGGCAAAGGCTGGAATAGTAGACACGTTGTATGGTGGATCAATACAGTGAGATGAAGTAAAGAATATGGATATAGTCCAGGCTCTTTGGTAAATCTGTTTCATGTTAAAGACCAGTCCATCATCCATTGTTGATTGGAAGAGTTAAAGAGAATCTCTAAAGTTGGGTAATGGAGGAGAAAGTTTGAGGTTGCATTACCTTATATCTGATTGAAATGTTCCACGTGTCCTCAAATAATAGATCGGCAATCTTTGGTTTGTAAGCAAGAAAATAAAAATAATAATTGAATAATTTCTTAGTAGGAAAATCATAGATGAATCTTTGACATAAGCTTAGAAATAAACTCTGCTGTTTTATCATTTGAAGTGATGATATAAACAGATACTTAACTGGAAGGTCATCAGACCAAATAGAGTTTATGATTTGGTCATTGTGGATGATTCAATATTGTGGAAGATGTTACTTTATTCTGCACTTGAACTAGTCAAAAAAAAGATCTTCATTACACTGGAGTAAAAACTTGGTCTAAAGGTGAAGATCTTTGATCAAGTCAGTACTTCATTGCGCAAAAATGATCTGTTGTTTTTGACTGCTCTTTTAGGACTTTGCTGTGAAAGGTTTGGGCCTAGGGTAGATATTTTGAGGCAAACTTAAGGTGACCAAACAAAGATTTTTGTTGCTTCTTTGTGCATGTTCTAGTGCAAGGGTGGGAAATTCCAGTTCTGGAAAGCCCCACACAGGTCTGTATTTGAGGATATCCTTTCTGTGCACAGGTGAGTCAATCAGGATGACTGAAGTAGCAATTCACTCAACTGTAGGCAGCAGAGATTTACTCAAATCCAGGCCTGTGTGGGGCTCTCTAGGAGCAAACGTGCCCACCCCGTTCTAGTATTTTCAAAGATCAGTATTAATTATTTTATTCTAGCAAGCTTGTTGTAGTGTAGACTAGCTGCCATCTTCTTTGAGTCTAAGATGATTCCTAAAATTCAACCTCCCATCTTTCCAGCAACAAAGTTGCCTATACAGATTGGTGGTTTTTGAAGGCATGGTTTAAGGAGCCTCAATGAAGTGACAATTGTCCAGGCATGGGTTGACAATCAGACATTTTTTAACATTCAATAAAATCCAGCAAAGGATTCAGTGAAGGTATTTTTTTGTTGATTTTGATTTTAATTCTAGCCTAATGGTATACTATTTCATTCTGTGGAGTACAATACATTTGGCTTTGTGATATGCAGATCTATAACAAGACATTTTGGGCCTCATTCTATTAGCGGCCGCAGCCGTTGCGGGGCCGCAAGGACCGGCCGCAAGCTATTCGGCTATTCTATTCCCTTACGGCCGGGGACTCCGGCAGGCTTGCGGCCGGTGCCTTGCTATCTCTTGCGGCCGCTCGCGCCAGAGGAAATCCTTTGATCTAAAACGGCCGCAAGAGTTTCGGCCGTAAGAAATTTCTATTTGCAATTCAATTGCTCCGGGAACCCTCTCTGCAAGGCTAAAAACTAACCGCAGCTTACTTGCAGGAAAGAGGTCCCGCTAGCACCAATTAAGCACATAAAATAGCTCAAATAAAGCCATCCTGCACTTTGAGAAGACTATAAAGGGATTTTAGGTGTTAGAAAAAATAGCACATAATTATCCTATACTCAAATCCGTAAAATATTTTATTTTTAATATCCGTAAAATATCCATGTAAAAAGTCCAGAGTGCTTGGAGCACTTCAGACCCGCCCACGCCGCAGCCGGAAAATAAACAGTTAATTTGAACTCGGGTTTGGGCTGATGTGCAAGCTTGAGAGTGGGTTTCTTTTAATCCTCATGTCCCTTAATATGATCCCTGGCATTTACAGAGCTGTACAGTGCAGGCTTGAATTTATTTTTGCGTTTTTAGATTTCTGAGATTACGGCCGGTTCCAAGATATGCGGCCGGCCGTAAGAGGAGATCCTTGCGGGGCCGTATAATAGAATCGCGAGTTAACAGAACCCCCGCAAGAAAACGCAGCCTTACGGCCGATTTACGGCCGGTAATAGAATGAGGCCCTATTTGAGTAAATATTTGCATGTTGCAATGGTGCAACAGTGAATTAACCCAGTAGAAAGCCTTTTTCAAGATCTGCTATTAGGGGTAAGTTGATTTTCCATGTGCCTTTTAGTAAAGAGCACATATGTGTCGTAGTTGACACCCTTCAAAATTGCAATCCATAAGTTTGACCACAAATAGTGAAACTGAACTTAAATCATGGAACTGAAGTGATGGAAACATATGGGGTAAGATGTGGTTAGTTCTGGGCATTGGATGAATAGCTCAGACATTGGAGTGTAGATTAGACTGGTAATGCTGATGAAACAGCAGAGTCTGTAAATTCCATTAATGTTTGTGTCACATAAGCATTATGAGTTAATAAAAAGTTTTGAATATGTCCATTACTTTCCTTACAGCTTCTAACACAATATCAATTCCCTATAGAAGCTGGACCTTCAATTCAACAAACTATTGACTGATTGCTATAGCAAGGTGTACTAAAGGAAAGCACATTTATAAATAATGCACCTGTCTGGCCTGTGTCTAAGGCCACTGGGTATGTTTAATTGTAAGATCCAGTAGCGCCCAATAGCATCAAACAAACCATGCCTCTGTCTCAGCAGATGTGTCTTACATCACATATCACAACAAACCAAAAAATCTGTGACTTCTAGATGGGAGCTCATGCAATATAACTGAAAAACCTTCCTTTGAATAAAAAATAATTAATAATCTGCATGTATGTGAGATCTGAAAGGTATGAGGTAGTTGCGGCACTATCTACACCAAAAGAGGGTCACACTAGGAGTATTTGCCTGTTTAGTAAGTTGTTATTATTTGTATTATTAATATCGTTTATTTGTAACGAGCCAACATATTCTGTATCGCTGTACAGGGGTTAAGTACAAATCAAATTTTTTTAATCAAATTGCACAAGAATGGAGGACCCTGTTATTGAGTTTAAAATGAAACATACATAGTGCTTTATCCAAAGCACCAAAAGACTTAAAATTCAATTAGAGCATTATCTGTATAAATTAGCATTATCGTTGGATGTCCACCTACCCAACCACTAACATACAGTCTGCCATCACTGTCTCTTTAACTATTAGTTAATTTAGACAGGAATTTCGCCTGAAAGTGTTATTGTGTTTGATATGGATTTGTAGGGGCTGCTGATGAAGCGGATATGTTCTATCTGAGCTATGGGAGTTTATCAACTTGACTATTTTCCTCAATAAAAGGACATTATATTCCCTTTTTATTTAATTATGGTTTAGTCCAGTTTAGGGAGTTTATTTTGTAATCATCCACTCTACCACATTTAAAGCACTTAATTTTATCATTGTATTTATGACCATTTTGCACCTCCTCAACCATTTTCACCTTTTTCTTTAAGGTTTTGTGATCACAATCATGGAACCAATCTTGCAAAACTGTAATAAAATTTTAATATGAGGGTCTACCTTAAAGGTTTGCACCAATTTCACAGTGAAACAGTAGAAGACAGAAAGCTGGGCACTGTCTGTCCCAATACCATACATCTCCCTCTGCGTCTTCTAAGATACTGATCCTTGTGCACATTGGGGTCACCAACGGAAGGTAATAACAGTACCTCAAGAAGCAGTTATTTACTGAATTTGCTTCATTCAGGCACAGCATCCAATACAGGTCAATAGTAATGCGGAGAGAGTGCTTATACAGGTACCATCTCCCTGAGCAAAATAAAGATTACAAGCTACTACTCTTATAATATAGAACTTGAAAAGAGCATCCAACCACAAGTTCTGACCATCTTGCAACTATTTTCTCTTACACAACAAGCTTAATATATCTTGATCTGTAATATTCAGGGTGTTCATGCATAATTGCTCCAAATTAGCAAACCTCAGCTCATTTTGATATTCTGCAATCTCATCTTGCTAGCATAGGGGCTCCTTATCACATTGCAAGATGAGGTCTTATTAAAGAGTAGTATGGTTTGTCAAAGCATTTCAACTAATCATAATCCTGCTGTCCTTCCTCCTTTACTCATTTAACCCATTCACAGCTGAAACTTGTATCACAGCCAAAGATGCTTGTAAACACAATAATTTGGTGTCCTCCATAGACCATACCAATTTTGGAGAAATGTTGGGTTCTTTCAGAGCCACACAACTGTGCAAACTAGCCCTGAAAAAGGTAAGGGTAACCAGTGGAAGGAGAAAGCGAAAAAGTGCATACTTGACAGCGAAGCGTACACAGATCAAGTGAGTGATGAGAGAGAGAGGAGGGAGGAGATGCTTGCTGTGCCGAAAACAGAGGTACAAAGGCACGAGAAAAGCAGAGGAGAACATAGGAATCGAGGGAGAGAAGGGAGAGAGAGAAAAGCGAGAAAGGCATATAGAGAGGGAAGTGGCAGGCAGGAGGGAAGAGGGAGTGGACTCAACCGGCCAGTAAGAAACAGCATAGGACTTCAAATGAACAGATGCCTAGGACACACAGACACTGCACTGTAATGAGTGAGAAGTTTAAGGAGTGGTGGAAGATCCCTCAGGTTATGCCTCTCTCTCTCTCATGTTATAATTACAAATGTAAATACATGTGTTTAAATATAATTAACACACTATGCTTGCCAATACAATAACACTACATTTTCTGAAGTTGCTGACTTCATCGGCAATAAAAAAAGTGAGAAAAATATAGAAAGAAAAGTAGGTTATGTAATACCTTTGGTTCATACTGTTGAGTCTCTTGATCCAAACACCTTCCACTGTTTATGTTTTTTATTGCTATCATTTCCAAGTCTTATTTTGGTTATTGTTTCTAGTACTCTCAACCTATATTGGTTGAGATTATGACCCATTTCTTTGAAATTTGAGAACTCCATTAAATCTTAAAATAGTGTTGTAATTGAGTATTTATTTTTGAGGAGATGCGCAACGTGTCTGACATGTATAGTGTATCTTCAATTGAAATCTTCTCCTCAAATATTCTTCATAATTTGTTTTGTCTTTTCTAATCTGTGCTAGTTGTATGATTTACTAAATTCTTGCAAACAGTGCTACAGAAAATGGTAGTAATAATAATAATACTAGTGCTGTAGATAGTTTTACTCGCAATCACTATCTATGAAATTTCTGCAACAACATTGCATTAACAAGACACTGCATTATAAATAATATAAATTATAAGTCAATAAATAATTTATACATCTCAGTTGCATATTTTAAAATATGCATATAGATATTATACAGATGTATTATCAGTAAAATAATGTGCTATTCATATTCCACTGCTGTGCCGTTTTTATGCTGACAAAGTATTGTGAGAAAGTCAGGTTTGCATTATGTTGCAATAACACTGGCTATATTAACGTAAAGCTGCCTAAAGAATCACTGTTTAGTAAAATCATCACATGCTTCTGAAGCAATAAAAAGCAGATATGCAAGACAGGAACATAATGGTATTTTCAGAGAAAATATTATATATACTGTAGATTACTCCAAATGTGTCATGGAGGATTCCTTCTTGGATTGTTAGTCGGTTTGTAGCCTGATTGGGAGAGTTATACTATGGGGTATTAATCTACCTTAGATTACTGTTGTCATTGGGCTACTTGAAGATGTTATTTCAATCATAGTAAATATAGATCTTAACTGGAACAGTTTCATCTAATCCTTCCAGGTTTCTAATCTTTTTACAAAGACAAAATGTGTATTATAATAAAAACAAAAATGAAATACAACAGTTAACGTATAGGTTGTAATTATTTACTGTGTACAAAGATTTTGTTCATTATTAAGTCAAGTTCTTAAACACAGCATATTATAAATATGACACTTCAGTGGTCTTTTATTTCTAAATCAGTTAAGTATCATTTAAATAGAAAGGACTCACTGTTGATTTTAAATCTTACTTTTACTATTTGCAAATCTCTTAGGGCCTCATTCTATTATCGGCCGTAGGAGATGCGGGGCCGCAAGGTCCGGCCACAAGCTATTTCGGCTATTCTATTCCCTTCCGGCCTGGGATTCCGGCAGGCTTGCGGCCGGCGCCTTGCTATCCCTTGGGGCCGCTCGCTCCGGAGGAAAGCCTTTGATCTAAAACGGCCCCAAGAGTTTCGGTCGCAAGAAAATCCTCGTTGCTATTCAATTGCTCCGGGAACCCTCTCTGCAAGGCTAAAACCGAGCCGCAGCTTACTTGCAGGAAAAAGGTCCCGCTAGCACCAATTAGCACATTATAAAGCCGAAATAAAGCCATCCTGCACTCTTATGAGACTATAAAGTGATTGTAGGTGTTAGCAAAAATAGCACAACATTCCCCTACACTCAAATCCGTAAATAAATTATTTTTTACTTTATGTCAAAAATCCCTGTAAAAAGTCCCGAGGGCTTGGAGCACCTCAGACCCGCCCACGCTGCCGCCGGAAAATAAACAGATAATGGAAACTCGGATTTGGGCTGATGTGCAAGCTTGAGGGGAGGCTGCTATTAATCCTCATGTCCCCCAATATGATCCCTAGCATTTACAGAGCTGTACAGTGCCGTCTTGAATTTATTTTTGCGTTTAAAGTTTTCTGAGCTTACGGCCGGTTGCAAGATATATGGCCGGCCCTAAGGGGAGATCCTTGCGGGGCCGTATAACTGAATTGCAAGATAACGGAACCCCAGCAAGGAATCGCAGCCTTGCGGCCGTTTTACGGCCGATAATAGAATGAGGCCCTTAGTAAATAGTTTATTTTATAGAAACATTTGAAAATGCAGCCCTCTCTACAACGTCACATAACACAGTATAATCTAGTGAATTTAAGTTCATTGCAAGTCATTGATCAGTTGCACAGCAGTCCTAACAAAACACTCAACAGGTTTACAGTAACAGACTAATGTATAGAAAAATAAATTGTAAACCAATGCTTTCAAGATCAATATATATTTCTAATCAATAATACTTCAGCTTTAAAATACCAGGCTGAATAAAATGATTAATGAAACTAACATATGTTTATTTCATGAATAAAAGGACAGTTTTGCAAAGTGAGAAGTTCAAATAATTCCTCCAGGGTGTGCATTAAAGACATTTATATATTGCATATCATAAAGACTTTTAACTCTTTGTCTCTGAATACCACAATATGTTATGCCTAAAATATATAAAATAAATAAAGTGGAAATCTAAAAAACATGTAACATATCCTAGATTACAATTTGTGCTTTCTAAAGGATTTGTGTTAAAGCAATCCTGCTGTCAACACTCTTTTCTCTCTTGTCCTAGTGTGCTTACAGACCTCACTAAGCTCACTGAATTATATAATAATCAGGGGCCTCATTCTATTAGCGGCCGTAAATCGTCCGTAAGGCTGCGATTCCTTGCGGGGGTTCAGTTAACTCGCGATTCTATTATACGGCCCCGCAAGGATCTCCTCTTACGGCCGGCCACATATCTTGGAACCGGCCGTAAGCTGTGAAATATAAAAACTCAAAAATAAATTCAAGCCTGCACTGTACAGCTCTGTAAATGCTAGGGATCATATTGGGGGACATGAGGATTAAAAGGAACCCACTCTCAAGCTTGCACATCAGCCCAAACCCAAGTTCAAATTAACTGTTTATTTTCCGGCTGCGGCGTGGGCGGGTCTGAGGTGCTCCAAGCACTCTGGACCTTTTACATGGATATTTTACGGATATTAAAAATAAAATATTTTACGGATTTGAGTATAGGGTAATTATGTGCTATTTTTTCTAACACCTAAAATCCCTTTATAGTCTTCTCAAAGTGCAGGATGGCTTTATTTGAGCTATTTTATGTGCTTAATTGGTGCTAGCGGGACCTCTTTCCTGCAAGTAAGCAGCGGCTCGCTTTTAGCCTTGCAGAGAGGTTTCCCGGAGCAATTGAATTGCAAATAGGAATTTCTTACGGCCGAAACTCTTGCGGACGTTTTAGATCAAAGGATTTCCTCTGGCGCGAGCGGCCGCAAGAGATAGCAAGGCACCAGCCGCAAGCCTGCCGGAGCCTCCGGCCGTAAGGGAATAGAATAGCCGAATAGCTTGCGGCTGGTCCTTGCGGCCCCGCAACGGCTGCGGCCGCTAATAGAATGAGGCCCCAGGACATGTATGTTTTTACAAAACCAACAACAATAACATCTCACAAACCATTGAATCCCATGGCAGCAAGTCTTTCAAAATAGGAAAAATGGGCATAGCTCATCACTTGAAAACTAAAAGATGTATTGTACTAAAGTAATATTGGTAGTGAAATTTGTAAATATTTTTATAGTTCTTACTTATACTATCAGTGTTTCTCAGTGATGAGTGGTACCAGTGGAGTATACTGGTAATGGGAGACAGTTGTGCTGCTATTTAAAAAAAAAAAAAGTATTCCTCCAATTTATTCCCTTCCCCTCTTAATTGAAAAAGCAACTATATTCAATTATTCAATTAGGCAACCATAGTTATTGAACTGGAAGAAAAATATTTACTAAATAGTGCATATTTCCACTTACAGGTTTCAAATGTTCATAATACCTTCTAATTTTAGATGACTATTGACAGAAAGAATCATTGCAGAGAGCTCTGCCTTTTGGCACTTAACTCTATCTTTGCAGTGTTAGAGCTCACATTACTGCAATGGAGCAGGGCTCATGCACAAATTAAATTAGTGTGTATAAGATAAAAATGTAGACACCTTTGTATTTGGTCTGCTGAGCCCCCTCCTCTACCTTAGTTTATAACAAATGCTATCTAGTTTACAACTTGAAAGTTGATTGACACTAAATAGTCTGCACTCTGCTACACTGCATGTTCACGTAGGATACAACCCACACATCAAACATGTAAAATAGCTACAATCTGTCCACCTCCCCTCCTACGCTGCTTCACCAAACTTGTCATTAGAATTGACGCCAAACAGACCAGAACACACAACCACACAAAAGTATACGGAAATAACTCAGAGTATGGTGGCACCATGCATTCGACAACAGACCAGAGTGCCAGTCAGCTGCGACAACCAGTTATCTCCCTCCACTCATGTTAGAATACCCTGCGGCCACAAACAACATCTAGGTGGGTCGGAACCAAATTTACTATGCTGTTATGAGCAATGTGCAAGCAAAACATAATTAAAAGAGAAACATTTATTTCATTTTTATCTTCAGGCATACATGTGCGGGGCACACCTAGCACACATAGAAGATACACCCCTGAGTGGTACCTTGGTACTAGTCTGCAGAAATTGCTTTAACACCCTATGCCTTTTCAGTACTCAGCACACTTGCTGTAGTCTGTATGAGTCAATATACATTACCTGGTACTCTTCATGTTTGACACTTGTTGTGCCTTCTGGAACCAATTAATTACTAGTACCAAGGTGTATTACTGTATATATATATATATATATATATATATATATATATATATATATATATACAGTGGATATACAATGTCTACACATCCCTGTTAAAATGTCAGGTTTCTGTGCTGTAAAACAATGAGACAAAGATAAATCATTTCAGAACTTTTCCCACCTTTAATGTGACCTATAAACTGTATAATATGCATAAATATTATGGTTGCATAAGTATGCACACCCTTAAACTAATACTTTGTTGAAGCATCTTTTGATTTTATTACAGCACTCAGTCTTTTTGGGTATGAGTCTATCAGCATGGCACATTTTGACTTGGCAAGATTTGCCCACTTTTCTTTGCAAAAACACTCCAAATCTGTCAGATTGCGAGGGCATCTCCTGTGCACAGCCCTCTTCAGATCACCCCACAGATTTTCAATCGGATTCAGGTCTGGTCTCTGGCTGGGCCATTCCAAAACTTTAATATTCTTCTGGTGAAGCCATTCCTTTGTTGATTTGGATGTATGCTTTGGGTTGTTGTCATGCTGAAAGATGAAGTTCCTCTTCATGTTCAGCTTTCTAGCAGAAGCCAGAAGGTTTTGTGCCAATATTGACTGGTATTTGGAACTGTTCACTCTATCTTAACTAAGGCCCCAGTTCCAGCTGAAGAAAAACAGCCCCAAAGCATGATGCTGCTACCACCATGCTTCACTGTGGGTATGGTGTTCTTTTGGTGATGTGCAGTGTTATTTTTGAGCTAAACATATCTTTTGGAATTATGGCCAAAAAGTTCAACCTTGGTTTCATCAAACCATAATACCCTTTCCCACAAGCTTTTGGGAGACTTCAGATGTGTTTTTGCAAAATGTAGCCTGGCTTGGATGTTTTTCTTCATAAGCAAAGGCTTTTGTCTTAACCCCATAGCCCAGACATATGAAGAATACTGGAGATTGTTGTCACATGTACCACACAGCCAGTATATGCCAGATATTCCTGTGGCTCCTTTAATGTTGCTGTAGGCCTCTTGGTAGCCTCCCAGACCAGTTTTCTTCTCGTCTTTTCATCAATTTTGGAGGGAGCTCCAGTTCTTGGTAATGTCACTGTTGTGCCATATTTTCTGCACTTCATGATGACTATCTTTACTGTGTTCCATGGTATATCTAATGTCTTGGAAATTATGTTGTACGCTTCTCCTGACTGATACCTTTTTAACAATGGGATCCCACTGATGCTTTGGAAGCTATCTGTGGACCATGGCTTTTGCTGTGGGATGTGACTAAGAAAATTTCAGGAAAGACCAACTAGAGCAGCTGAACTTTATTTAGAGTTAATCAGAGGCACTTTAAATGATGGCAGGTGTATGCTGACTCCTATTTAACACAATTTGGAATGTGATTGATTAATTCTGAACACAGCTATTTCCCCAGTTATAAGAGGGTGTGCAGACTTATGCAACCACATTATTTTTCTTTCTTTTTTTCTTCCCTCCAGCTAAAAGATTTCAGTTTGTTTTTCAATTGAGTTTTACAGTTTATAGGTCACATTAAAGGTGGAAAAAGTTCTGAACTGATTTATCTTTGTCTCATTTTTACATTTTTACAGCACAGAAACCTGACATTTTAACAAGGGTGTGCAGACCTTTTATATCCACTGTATACACACACATATACATATATATATATATATATATATATATATACTGTATATATATATATATATATATATATATATATATATATATATAGTGACAGATTCACTGTCACTCTTGGGATCCGTGCCTTAGTTTACAGCAAAAATGGAGGACTCCGGAAGCCTTGACACGCTTGAAAAGGCTTTAATGTATATTGTCAGCTTACAAGAAAGTAATCAAAACAAAAAATAAATCCTAACTTCTCTTTGAAGCACTACCTATACTTTTATCTGCAGTTCCCTCACTGCTCTGCAGTAATATGAAATACAGGCTAACGACACAGAAGTACAGGCCGGTACATTTATCTGTTTAGAATCCACTCCCTTCAGGGCCTGCAATCCATTTGCAGAGGAGCTGTGTCTCATTGTTGTCTCTCAATTGTGCTGGCTGTACACTTAAAAAAGCCTCACAGAGCTATCCCAGGTTTGCTCTGTCTCTGCAGAGGCTCCACGCCAACAATCCTCCAACTGGAGGTAGCAGCAGGCCCTGATTTTTAATTAGGTAACTATAAATAGTTTTTATTAATGAGAAAGTTTAGTGTGCTGTACTATAATATGTTGTAAGTGGGTCTGCAAACTGTGTGGGTGGGTCCAACACCAACAGTGAAATCACATTTGCAAATTTTGTTATAAGCAGCACCTAAAAACTTTGTTAAGGATATCATTGAGATTGAACACGAAGGTAAAATGAAATATGAGAGGAAACATAAAGCTAGTAAGCCCAATTTTTTTTTTATTTCAACGTTTTATAAAAAAATTACAGGAGATTATTTTAACCCAACACTAGGATTTTACAAAGATATCTCTTTGTGCCTTATCATCCAAGATATATTGTACAATTTTCAGCATATATAGACTGTTAATGCAATAAGAAATAGTACTTATAATACAAATATAAAGTAAACAAATGTATATTTACTATAATAACACAAAATAAAAATGGTGGAGACTATAACATTATTTTGTTGCTACATATTTCATTGCATCAGCAATCATAAGTCTCTCATACACAATCATACTTATTTGTGCATTCTATTTCCTTTCACAAAGCCTCCTCAATCTATCTGACACATTCCTCCATTTTGCTTTTACCATGTGGTTGAACAAACAATTTACTGCACAACTACAGTTCCTGTTTCAAATTATACTTATTCGCTCAACATTTTTTCCTTTTAAAGCTTCCTTAACCTACCTGGCACAGAACACTAGCAGCATTACGAAATGTAGACTTCTTAAATAGCATTTTATGCTGGCCTAGAGACATTCCTCCATTTTACTTTGACCATGTGATATAATAAACAAATGGCATCACTTCATTGTCAGTATTAATAGCAACAAAAACATAAAAAATGCATGGCTGTCAGTCAGCATAGTTTGTTTCACTTGCCTAAAATATATCAGAATGAATATTTCCATATTTATATTTTCATCAGAAATTATCTAGTATTTGCTGCTATTTTTAATAGGAAAAAAACATGATGGACCTCAGAGGGGCAGATATGCCTGGCATCCGGTGGTCCATAGGGTCAATGAAAATCAAACAAGACTGAATGACTAAAAAACGGTATATATAGTGACACAACTACACAACAATATATCAGGCAAGACTAAATAACTAAACAACTATATATTATCTGTGCTGCTGTCTCTGGGTCCTATTTTATTGCCCAATTCATAAATGTGTACACATTTAAAATCACTCCTAATATTGCCACATATTCTAATAGCTACTCACAATCTGATTACGATTTACCCACCAAAAATGACTACGGTCCAGCCAAAGGTGCAAATTTGGCCTTGGAACTCCATTGGCTTTAGCACAGCTCAAATATTACGAGCTCTATATAATGGCTCTCAAATAAAGTCTGACCTGCAATTGAAAAAAGTATTGAGTTTCTGTCAAAAGTATATACCCAAAATATAATGCATTCACATTTAAAACCCTCACAGATTCTGAGGTATAGCAGATAAAGTCCCAGATGTCAGCTGTGTACCAAAGAATTATACTTACAAAAATTCTATCTTGATGGCCAACTGGTGATTATTAACAACTAGTGGCAACGCAGTGTTCCAATGAAGGAAATGGATGAAATCAACCAGAGGCATGCATATTCAGATGTGATAGAAGCAAGGACAAAAAGTGGGGACAGTTGGGAGAGTGTCTCGCATAACGAATCACTGTAAGGGATAAGGTTGCTATATCAAATAATAAAATAGGGGCATAAATGAGTGTTATGTAAAAAAACAGCTCAAACATGAGCTCAAATCAAAAAGAGATAAAATAAAAAAAAATAAAAAAAAAAATATATGTATATATATGTACCAAAAAGGTTTCGCTCAATAATCATACACACAGATATATAGAAACAAATATATAAAAATACTGGGCCTCTTTTAAATGCGATTTGGCCAATTAAATAGCGCTCTCTATAATCACATAGCATATTTTTTTACAAAAGGTTTTAGTTAGTGAACAGTATTCACTAACTAAAAACTTCTGTAAAAAAAAAATTCTGTGCTTATATAGAGCCCTATTCGATTGGCCAAATCGCAATTGAATGAGGCATTCTGTGTCTATATCACTATGTGTAGATTATATGCTATGCCTCCAAATCATTTCCTATATATAGGCTGCTAAGAAAGGGCGCCTCTTCTGACAGTTTCCCATGGCCCTCTGCATCCTTGTGGCCTAGAGACCTGCTGCCCATTCAAAAAACAAGGACAAAATAACATCAGAACGGAACTTCCGGGCATCGGCAAAATGGAACTACTGGTTTCGAAATTGAAAACAAAACCAGGCAAACAGATAACAATACTGTAAATTGCAATGAACATAGAACAAAACAGACTTGGTGATTACATCAAAATGTGTCTCTGGTGGATCCAATCGACAAGATAAAAAAAAAAAGAGAGTGATAACTAGATGATGACACTATGACACATTTAAATGTGTCTCTAAAGTGTTTACATAATAGAGCACAGAATCCAAATATTGACAAATAAACAACAATAGGGATATGTATTTATATTTCCAAATGAGCTCATAAGATTTATGTGCCAAACTTAAATGGCATAAAGATGAAAAATGAAAATAAAAATAAACAGAAAAATAACAGAAAAAACTGAAAAAATATATATATAGAAAATTATACATATACAAACAAACGAACATTGTATGTATGACAGGAACCCAAGAACATTAAGCTTAGTAAGCCTTTGGCGCTCTTTGCCAGTCATTTTCAAAGTCTTGCAGGCGTCGTGCCTGTAATGAGCGCCTTTGGCGCTCATTGCAGCAAAGTTGAGCAAGTCTGCAATGAGCACCTTACGATTCCTATTTTTCTTAAAGATGACTCTAGGTTTATTCTGTAATATTTCTTTCAAAATATTGTCGTCTTGTAGAATTGGCCATAGATTATTGAGACATTTCTTAATTATATTTGCTCCACTGTTATAGGTTGTAAGAAACCTGTGATTTATTGTATTTTTGTTGTCCACAACTTTTTAAATTTTTGCATCCATCAATTTGTTTTTCTGCATGATTAGATTCCATCTATCAATCTTTGAAGCTTTTATGTATGCTTCTTTGATGGTTCTTTGTTTATACTTTTATTTAAGAAAAATAAGAATCATAAAATCCTTTTAGCTCCTAGTGAGCTAAAGAGAATCAAGCACAACGACAACAAGACTGGGTGGATATACAATACAGTGGGCTGTTGGAGATGTGGAATAAAGAATTGGATTACATGCAAACATTTGAAAACAAAAGTAAAAAACTATATTGAATTGACAAGCAAGAACAAGAAATTCAAAATCAAACATCTCACCAATTGTAGGACAGAACATGTTGTCAATGCTATAACCTGCCAATGTTCCAAACAGTATATTGGGCAAACTAAAAGAGCTTTAAAAAGAAGATTCTGTGAGCATTTGTACAACATCTCTAGAAATGTCCTTACAAATGTTTTTTCCGCCCATGTGATCGACTTCCACAACAAAAGACACAAGTGGCATAACTATACAAGCCATTGTTGTTGTTAACAAGTCATGTAGAAGAGGTGATAGATTATTGCAACTCAGAATAAGAGACACATAATTGATTTATATAATGGGTGCACTTGAGCTGGAAGATTTAAATAGAGAAATAGATTTGGTAGCTTTTGTTGAGTGTAGGGATATACACTTTTATTATTCTGCCATATCTAATAACCTCATGGATGTGGCCTGTTACTTGTAATAATGTCCCTAAAGAATATCACCAATGGGACTTATTAGTCTTAAATTCTATTTGCATTCATTAGGTATTTTATAACTTCTGAATATGTTTGTTTGTTTTGTTTATAAACACACCTTATTTTTTATTTTTTATGTATTTATTTATTTTATTTTATTTATTTATTCATTCATTCATTTATTTTTTTAATGTTATACATATTATATGTTCTCATTTCATATACATTAAATACACTTCCATGTATCTATATTAGAGTATATACTACAATATCTCACATACTGTATAACAATTATAATTTTACATGTAACCATACATTTCCTATGAGTTTATACATTATTAGATCTGATACCTAGACTTTTATTGATTTACTTTATCTCATAAAGTTATTGTGTAGAATTTTGGTGTTTTGGTTTTTATCTTTATGTAGTGAGATAGCATGGTTTCCTTTTTATACTATTCTGCTTGTGAGATTACATGGTCCTCTTGTACTATCATGCTTGGGACTGTTTATTTGCCTTTAGTAGCATACAATATTCAAATGTTACTAAGCTTAATGTACTTGGGTTCCTGACGTAATTTCATCCTTGTTTTTTGATAGGCCAGCATGTCATGAGGACGTAAGGGACCACAGGAAATGCTCAGAAGAAGCGCCCTGTCTTAGCAGTCTACATATAGGACATGATCTGGAGGCATAGCTTTTCATTTTCACATAGTGCTATAGACACAGTATTATTATATATTTGTTTCCATATATCTGTGTGTATGATCATTACAATTGAGAAAGCTCATAGTATTGAGAGAAATGCGTTTGGTACATATATATATATATATATATATATGAATAATCAGAGTATTGCAGTATATAGTGATACCTTTTTTATTGGACAAACATATTCATAGTTTTCATGACGAGCTTTCGAGAGCGTTCCTCTCTTTGTCGAGTCAGAGTCAATACTGAACAGGTCATCTATATAACGGTAGTATCTGTAAGGTTTGTGGATATATTACAGATACTACCATTATATAGATGACCTTTTCATCATATGGACAGAGGATTAAAAAAAGCTGAGAGACTTCCACACTGCCTTTAATACCTTCCACCCATCTATTAAATTTAAAATAGATTACTCTGCAGAACAGGTGAACTTTCTGGACACCACCATATCCATCACCAAGGGTAAACTTAACTCATCTGTATATAGGAAACCTACAGACAGATGCAGTTATCTCCACAGCTCTAGCTTTCATCCCTCACATATTAAAAAAGCGATTATCTATAGTCAAGCCATCCAATACCACTGCATATGTTCTAACAATGAGGACCGTGGTAAACATTTAAAAACACTGTCTGACTCCTTCAGGAGAAAGGGCTACAAACCTAATGTCATAACACAGAAAGTAACCTCTGCCATTAAAACGCCCTGGGAAAACCTGCTGCAACACAAAACTAAAGAAATTACCTTACATACACCTCTGGTAACCACATACCATCCGGATCTAGAAGGAATCCGCAAAATATTTAAGGATCTACAACCACTGCTAACAGAGGACACATAATTAAAACATATATTCCCCAAACTCCCCATTCTTGCATTTAGGCAGCCACCGAATCTCAGACAAACATTGGTGAACAGTAGATTGGTCAATGAAGAGCTTAACATAAAAAATGGCAAAAAACCTTGCAATAAAAATCGGTGTAAGTTGTGTCAATGCATCTGCAAAGAGGACACAGCCACGCACAACAAGAAGACCTATAACATCAGAGGATCATATTCTTGTACATCATCCAATGTAGTCTACATGATACAATGTACTGCATGTGAGAGAGGCTGCTACTTTGGAGAAACCAGCCAGAAATTACATATGAGGATGAATCTACACAGACATTCCATCAATAAGCACAATGAGGAGACTTACTGTACTCCAGTTGGACACCATTTCACCCAGAAGAAGTTTTTTTTTTTTAAGGAAAGAAAGACATTTGAAATTAAAATGATTATGTTCTTTAACAGTAATAACTCAGGCCTAATGTAGACATTGGATTTTTATCTCATTAGCAACATTTCTTGTAACCTCCAACATTCATGATTGTAAATATATATGTGTGTTTATTGATTTTTTTTTTGTTCTCTGCCTTCCTCCTGAGTTTGGTTACAGCTCTATGGTTGCTTAGATGTAAAACTCTTTACGACCCCAATTTACTTACTCTGGTCTGCACCCCCACACACATTTTCACGGCTGGCTGAACAGAACATTATTTGTTAATCCTGGAATTTGTTGCTGTATTTGTGAATCTATAATCAGTA
Source organism: Discoglossus pictus (assembly GCA_027410445.1). Classification (NCBI taxonomy): domain Eukaryota; kingdom Metazoa; phylum Chordata; class Amphibia; order Anura; family Alytidae; genus Discoglossus; species Discoglossus pictus. The sequence goes on from CM050164.1 coordinate 109,084,801, forward strand.
TTGGCTCTGACTCGACAAAGAGGGGAACGCTCTCGAAAGCTCGTCATGAAACCTATGAATATGTTATACTGCAATACTCTGATTATTTATCTGGATTACTGGACATTCACGGCTACTTCACTCTTCATATATACATATATATATATATATATATATATATATATATATATATATATATATATACATATATTTTGTTATTTATTTTTTGATATTTTATCTCGTTTTGATTTGAGCTCATGTTTGAGCTGTTTTTTACATAGCACTCATATATGCCCCAATTTTATTATTTGATATAAACATTTTCTTTTTTAATTTGAGATAATATCATAAGTAGACAACACAATTTATATAATTTTAAAATGGTATGGTATCTTAGTGAATAGATATTTGTGAACATGCCAAAAATGGTCAAATCATCTCTAATATCATAATTGCCATATCTTATGTATTGGTCATATGGCATGTCTTATATATGATGGTGTGGACAATATGATAATGACTGATACTTTCTCATTTGTTATATCTTGATATTATATCTGTATTAATTATTAGACCATGTTGATTGTTATATTGAACAATACTGTTTTTATATTATATTTATTCATTTTAATAAATATATATCCATATAATACAGTAATGTTTATTTCATTAGGCCAAAGATTATATATTTCATGTAGTGTGTATATTAAAATATAAAAAAATGGGCAAGTATGCTCAAGTGCTCAGGCCTCTCTCCTTAGTAGAAGTGGTGTGCCTGGTGTTATGCCCCTATAGGCCTGCTAAGAGGACCATGGGACAAATTAATTATGGAGAGAGGGCGGGATGGTGGGACGCTGAAAGCATGTGTGCCTGATTGAATAGAAGGGGGTTTATATAGGTAGGGGGAGAAAGGGACTCTCCCACATCCAACAGGTAATTAACCTGGTCATTTGTGCTGGGGCTTCTCTCCTTAGTAGCAGTGGTGTGTCAGATGCTACGCCCCTATAGGCCTCCTAAGAGGGCCAAAAATCAGCTGTAAATTAATTAGTTCTGTAAAGCTCAACAAATTTCAGATTGTGGATTCATAAAATAAACTGTAGATTGTGGACTTCCAACGCCCCATAGCCTGAATGATATATGCTGGTATAAGATTTCTGATGCTGATGAAGCTGCTCCAATTCAAAATGAATAACCTGAATATTAAATGTGTCTAGTCCCAATCTTATGAGAATTGCTCGTGTGTAATGCACAAATGTAGTGGTTCTGAGAGGCTGATTTGAAATGTTCAAAAGGGGGGTGATGAAGAGGTTTATCTCTTAATATGGTGGTAAATAACCAAATGTGTTAATTGGACAGGTAAAGTCATGATTAGGAAAGTAAGTGATTTGAACATTGTGGCGCTAGTTTAGTTGAACGTAGTGTGAGTAAACCGGTATCGTGATTAAATCTGATAAAATTCTTAGTACGGAAAATAGGTTGTGATGGTGATGTGAAGGCCGAAGGAACCCATAGAAAGCCAAAGTTGTACTCTGAATTCTGACAACTCGATCTTTCAGCTCAATAACAGAAGTAGCCACATCGGCTATCATTCTTTGTAGCTGTTGGAACTGTTCGGGAACCAAGCTAGCCTGCCCTGCCTTTGAGCATCTTGCAATATTCTAAACAGTTCCATTTCCTCGCTGTTGCTGGAAAAGTAATGCAGCGATTATACAATTCTTAATCAGGTGAGGGATGGTCCAAGCCTTGGTGATATTGGCTAACAGGGTTGGACTGAGGACTTGTAGGAGAGGAAGTTGCTGCAGATGGAGTGTTCCAAGTCTGAATGGATTATATCGGCCATAATTCCTACAAGCTGAGAGTTATGAGTAAGTAATAACTGACAATGTAAGTAGGTGAAGGATGGCCCATGATGGGCAGAAAGAATAAGGTTTGTGAGTTTGAGAATACGATTATTGATTGGATCAACAGAATTAGCGTTGTGATGCCCACGCTAGGCCATGATACATAGCCTATACTACAATAAGATTACTAGTTTTTGCGATGAAAAGTAATGGCTTAATGCCACACATGTAATTGTGCCTAATAGCTTGTTGATGATGCTGAGAAGGTAAATCAAAATTACTAATGTTTAACATACAAGAAGGCTTCAATGGACTGTGAGTAATAGTTTCATTATAAGAAGGTAAACATGAGGCTGAAATTTCTATGCCTTAAAGCCCTCTATGGGCTTAAAATAGTAATAGAAGGTAACATGCCATAGGTAGGCAAGATAAAATGTGAATCAATATGACCTAAAATATGGCAATTAGGACTGAATAACTGACTAAATGAAATGAGAATGATTAAGAATGGAGAAAGACATTTAGAGGGGGGGTATAATGATCGATTGTGGTTGAAAATGAGATGAACAGTTTTGAGTGTTTCTATGATGGCCTTGATTGGGCTTGAGGATACCAGTTTCTAAAGGATAGGAAATCCCTGGAAGGGCTACTAGTAAGAAAGTGAAAATATGTAGTTTATAGATTGAAGCCCTCGATAGGCTAAAAATGGTGTTGACACTTAAATAGCTGAGGTATTGTGCAAAGCGAGCATCATGCAATATTTATTAGCAACGTGAAGCCCACGATGGGTTGAAAGTAATTGATTACAATCGTGAAGGTTCATACTGATTTGACTGAATTGAATCAAGTGACTCCCTGTGCCAAATCTTGAGGATAAAGGATAACATTTACATGATAACAAACGATATGCCCTGTGACATTAACATAGAATGTAATTAGTAACAGAGATAGAGAAATTGTCTAGAAATTACCAATCTTAACCTGAAGTACTTATCTTAAAGTCTTGCACTGGGAATTCCAATAAAGAGATTCAATACAAAGCCAAGGAAATGTAATATTTAGTGATTCTTAAAAAAAATACCATGATAATTACCATGTAAAACCTTGAAATACAGTATTGTGATAACTGGACAAAAGTCTGAATTAAGGAAAAAGGGAAATGGCAATGTAGACAGACCCTCAAAGTGCCTGCAGAATAAATCATGATCTAGCAGAGACCAGTTCACTCGGTAGTGGAATTAGTGCCAAGCGGCTGCTGCCTTAGCAGCAAATGATCTATGATGTTCATAAAAGGCATAAACGCCTTATCTGTAAGCCAAATCCAATACCGAATGCAAGTGGACATCCAGTTCTTAACGATGTTTGTGAAAAGTGAACATATTACATCTCTGTGCCAAATTAACTGCCAAATTAACATTAATTATGTAACTGTAATTTACGTTGCAACCTCGAGTCTTTAAACTTAATCGTAAAAGAAATATCCCCTTGAGTAAGTGTGCAGGGCTCCGATGAATCAGAAGAGGACAAAGTATAAACAAATGAATCTCTTTACACTATACTATGTTTCTCCTTAATTTGGTGATAAAATAATGCAATGGCATAATAATCAGAGGAGGCTGACAGTTCTCTCAAATTCAACCTGTAGCTAGTAGGCAAGTAACTAAGATTGTGATGTAGGACTCTTAGTTCTGACAACTCAATCTTTCAGCTAATAGAAGTATCGACTTTGGCTATCATTCTTTGCAGCTGCCGGAACTGATCGGGTACCAAGCTAGCCTGCCATGGTAGGCCTTCAAGCATCTTACTAATCTAAGCAGTTCCATTTCCTTGCTGTTGCTGGAAAAGGAAATGCTCACTCGTCTGAGGTTAAAAAATAATGTGTACATAATACTAGCGATGGTGCACTGTTTTCCCCCAAGAAACTCTAAATAAACATTCCTGTATACAAGAAGCATAGAGTAAAACAACATTTCACAAGTGTAGTTTATTTAGCATACATATGAAGTCGATGAACAAAATGAATACATTCTGATAAATGACAGAGAATTTAACTGGTGAACGATGGGCCACGTTAGGCAGAAGAATATGGATTGTGCGTAATAAGAAACTAAAGAGGAGTATGATCGAATTAGCATTGTGAAGCCTTCGATAGGCTGTAGTATAGTCTGTACTTGAGAATAATAACTAATGTTCATAACGAGAAATGTTGGCTTAAAGCCTTACATGCAATAGCACCTAATGGGTTGGTGATGATAATGAGAAGGCAAAAATAAATAGGAAACATATTTAGCTTACTAGAAACCCTCAATGGGCTGTGCATAAAGCATTGTTTGTGATAAAGTGAGATAGACATGAAACTGAATTTAATAATGGGCTGTTATTTTCGATTGTAGTTGAAAATGAGTTAAATACGTTTTAATGAGTCTTATGATGCCCTTGATTGGGCTGAGGATGAGACAGTAAGAAGCGAAAAATATATAAAAAGTTATGAATGAAGCCCTCAATGGGCAAAGAATGGTGAAGATAATTGACTAGCTAAGATATTTGTGCCAAGCTAATCGTTAAAGCGTCATGCAAACAAATGCGAGGAAGATTATGCCCTTATTGGGCTGAAGGGAAGATTTATTTGTGAAGGTTCATACTGATTCAATTGTATTAATTGGGCCAAAGGTTTTCGGGATAACTAAAACTTTTTTTCATTGCGATGTGCACAGTGACATAATGAGAAAATAAGTAATAACAGAGATAGTAATAATTTATAATTTACTGATGTAACCTGAAATACTGACCATGAACTCTAGCACTGTGAATTTCTACAAAGAGATTCATATAAGCCAAGAGTAAATGAAATAGAACATATATAAGCCAAGAGTAAAAGAATGGTGAAGATAATTGACTAGCTAGGATAATTGTGTTAAGCTAATCGAGAAAGCGTCATGCAAATAAATGTGAGGAGGGTGATGCCCTTCATGGGCTCAAGGGAAGATTTATTTGTGAAGGTTTATACTGTTTCGATTGTATTAATCTGGGCCAGAGGTTTTCGGGATAACTAAAACTTTTTTCAATGCAATGTGCACAGTGACATAATGAGAACATAAGTAGTAACAGAGATAGTAATAATTTCTAATTTGCCAATGTAACCTGAAATACAGACGATGAACTCTTGCACTGTGAATTCCTACAAAGAGATTCATATAAAGCCAATGAATAAATTAAATAGAACAGACCTTAATAATAACCTCATAATAAATAACATGTAACAACCTCGGAATATGCGGCATATCACATATATAGTTGTGAGCATGCGAGTTGATGCTAACGCTTGAGGGCTTGCGCAGCGAGGGTCCGCATTTGCGGAGGTGGAGGCGCAACGTCGGCTGTGTTAACACAAACACACACGACTTTTTAACAAAAAAAACACAACCTCCCAGCCAACAAAAACCCAACGTAACGTCCACGCAAATGCGGATCCTCACGAAGCGAGGGTCCGCATTTGCGGAGGTGGAGGCTCCAACGTTGGCTGTGTTAACACACACACACACAACTTTTTAACAAAAAAAACCTCAAAGGCACCTCACACCCGCTTACACACACACACACACATGCAAGACTTTAAAAAAAAAAACCTCAAAGGCGCCTCACACGGCGTTAACACATATACGCACGACTTAGAAAAAAATACACTGCGTCGTACACATAAAAGCCAACTGAGTCTCTTGCAAAAAAATACGGCCGCATCGCAACAAAATACGGCAGCGAAATGACCAATTCCAAACGCCGCGCATCAAAACATCACAAACACAAGAAATAAACACAACTAACACATAAAAAGCTTACTTACAGCAAGGGGGGCATCCGGCACCTCCAAAAGTTAACTTACACGTCCATTTAAGTCCAAAAAAAGAGTTTAAAGTGTCGAACATCTCCTAAGCGAGAGAAAAAATGGCCGCCGAACAAAACGAAAACGAGGCTTCAGACGTAACTATACTACACTGACACGCAAGAATAAAATTCAAACTATGCGGAACATACCACACTGATATTAAACACCATTTTGACCACTACTACGCACAAAATGGCGGATGGAACGCAAATTGTAAGCTGGAACGCAAATAGCGCATGCGTATTACGTTCTAACGGTCTGAGTTTCAAGAAAATGCTACAAGTTTATAAATACTGCCTACTTTCCACAAAAATCTACATTTCTACTCAGGTGATGAACGGAGTGACTTCATAGTTAACTGCTGCTGATACTTGAGAACAGAATTGTTTCCTAATTTACTACTTTACATTGTGCAAATTACAACTGAGAGGTAAGCTATAATATATTAAATTTGGTTATGAAGACAGGACAAAAAAAATAAAAAAAATTACGTTTTATGTTTACTGACATGTGGCACGCACATTTATGTGTATAGCCCCTGCAACAAACTAATCTTTAAATGACATTACAAAAACAAAAAAATGGAATATTAAAATATGATTCATGTATAGTCATATGTCACACGCACATATATGTGTATCATGTATAGTCACATGTCACACACACATTTATGTGTGTTGGCCCCAAAAAAAAAATATGTTCATTAAAACTATTAAAATATGATTCATGTATAGTGATATGTGACACGCACAAAAAAAAAAAAAAAAAAATAACTATGAAAATGTGGTTCATGTATAGTGACATGTCACACGCACATTTCTGTGTATAGCCCCTGCAAATAACTAATCGTAATACAAACTAATTAAACAACTAATCAAAACTAATTAAACAACTATATTTAAATGACAGTAAAAAAAAAAAAATAACTATTAAAATCTGATTGATGTATACTGATATGTGACACGCACATTTATGTGTGTAGCCCCAAAAACTAAGTAATGTTAATTGAAAGTAATTACAGAAGTATATATTTACATGACATTAATTTATTGTAATTCAATATATAACCTAAACATCAATCTTTCTCCTTTTTTTTACTATTCAAACAGACTCTGCATCAACAGCGTCACTCAAGAATTTGCACCGTGCATTGTGAACCACAATCCCTTTTAAACAACTCCAAGAAAGAACAAGAGGTAAGATAGAAAAATACATTACATGCTGAAAAAGACCATGCTTTGCTTAATCAAAAAGAAGAAATATACAACTAACCATTTCTATTTCTTTTTCAAACAGACACTACAAGAAGACCGGCGGATTAAGATTGGCAGGAGGGGACCCTCTGTCATTCGACACTTCAATCAAGGTAAAGTATAAAGTACAAAAAAGAAATGAACTATATATGTTTAATGGCCGCCAATATAAATTAATATTCTTCTTTAATGTTTAAGAACCTATAAGCCTTAGAAAGAAGCCTAAATAAGCATACCAAAAGTGGTGCTCACAAAACAGGATTGCAGAAAAAGTCACACAAACACATAGCAAACTAAATTAATATTCTTCTCTATAGTTTAGCTACCTATAAGCCTTACAAACAAGCCTAAATAAGCATACCAAAAGTGGTGCGCACAAAACAGGATTGTAGAAAAACTCACACAAACACATAGCAAACTAAATTCATATTCTTAGTTAATGTTTAACAACCTATAAGCCTTACAAAGAAGCATAAATAAGCATACCACAAGTGGTGCGCACAAAACAGGATTGTAGAAAAAGTCACACAAACACATAGCAAACTACATTAATATTCTTCTTTAATGTTTAACTACCTATAAGCCTTACAAAGAAGCCTAAATAAGCATACCAAAAGTGGTGTGCACAAAACAGAATTGTAGAAAAGGTGACACAAACACATAGCAAACTAAATTAACATTCTTCTTTAATGTTTAACAACCTATAAGCCTTAGACAGAAGCCTAAATAAGCATACCAAAAGTGGTGCGCACAAATAGGATTGTAGAAAAACTCACACAAACACATAGCAAACTAAATTAATATTCTTCTTTAATGTTTAACAACCTATAAGCCTTACAAAGAAGCCTAAATAAGCATACCAAAAGTGATATGTACAAAACAGGATTGTACCAAAACTCACACAAACAAATAGCAAACGAAATTAATATTCTTCTTTAATGTTTAATAACCTATAAGCCTTACAAAGAAGGCAAAATAAGCATACCAAAAGTGGTGTGCACAAAAGAGGATTGTAGAGAAAGTCACACAAACACATAGCAAACTAAATTAATATTCTTCTTTAATGTTTAACAATCTATAAGCCTTACAAAGAAGCCTAAATAAGCATACCAAAAGTGGTGCGCACAAAACAGGATTGTAGAAAAATAAAACAAACACATAGCAAACTAAATTCATATTCTTCTTTAATGTTTAACAACCTATAAGCCTTAGAAAGAAGCCGAAATAAGCATACCAAAAGTGATATGCACAAAACAGGATTGTACCAAAACTCACACAAACACATAGCAAACGAAATTAATATTCTTCTTTAATGTTTAATAACCTATAAGCCTTACAAAGAAGGCAAAATAAGCATACCAAAAGTGGTGCGCACAAAAGAGGATTGTAGAGAAACTCACACAAACACATAGCAAACAAAATTAATATTCTTCTTTAATGTTTAATAACCTATAAGCCTTACAAAGAAGGCAAAATAAGCATACCAAAAGTGGTGCGCACAAAAGAGGATTGTAGAGAAACTCACACAAACACATAGCAAACGAAATTAATATTCCTCTTTAATGTTTAATAACCTATAAGCCTTACAAAGAAGGCAAAATAAGCATACCAAAAGTGGTGCGCACAAAAGAGGATTGTAGAGAAAGTCACACAAACACATAGCAAACTAAATTAATATTCTTCTTTAATGTTTAACAATCTATAAGCCTTTCAAAGAAGCCTAAATAAGCATACCAAAAGTGGTGCGCACAAAAAAAGATTGTAGAAAAATAAAACAAACACATAGCAAACTAAATTCATATTCTTCTTTAATGTTTAACAACCTATAAGCCTTAGAAAGAAGCCTAAATAAGCATACCAAAAGTGATATGCACAAAACAGGATTGTACCAAAACTCACACAAACACATAGCAAACAAAATTAATATTCTTCTTTAATGTTTAATAACCTATAAGCCTTACAAAGAAGGCAAAATAAGCATACCAAAAGTGGTGCGCACAAAAGAGGATTGTAGAGAAACTCACACAAACACATAGCAAACTAAATTCATATTCTTCTTTAATGTTTAACAACCTATAAGCCTTACAAAGAAGGCTAAATGAGCATACCAAAAGTGGTAGCCACACAACAGGATTGTAGAAAAAGTCACACAAACACATAGCAAAAATTCATAACAGATACAATACACCAAAATTAAGACATTTTTGCTTTATTTCAAAGACATTTAACTCAAAGAACATTTTCATTTTTCTTTTACAACAGATACTGCGTGAAGACAATCGGATGAGGACTTTCAACACAGGACCAGACCATCGTACGAGGACTTTCACCAGAGGACCAGACCATCGTACGAGGACTTTCAACAGAGGACCACACCATCGGACGAGGACTATCACCAGAGGACCAGACCATCGTACCAGGACTTTCAACAGAGGACCAGACCATCGCACGAGGACTTTCAACAGAGGACCACACCATCGGACAAGGACTTTCAACAGAGGAATAGACCATCGGACAAATAATTTCAACAGAGGACCAACAAACATTCTGATTCAAATCACACTTCAACCAAGGTACAGTATAATAAGTACAAAAGGAGAAAACTAAATAAACATGTTTCATCTGCATCCGTGTCAACAGAAAAAAAAAAAAGAACAAGCAATAACTATGTCCCTTATTCAATTGCAATTTGCACAATTCAATACATGTGTAAATAACCACATCACTGTTTTTTGGGAAAGAAGTTTTTAGTTGGTAAACATCTATCCACAAACAAGGTTTTCAATAACTAAAAACTTCTTTCAAAAAATTATGTTAGCTGCTTATTTACAGCAGTATTGAATTGCCCAAATTGATATTCAATGAGGCCAGGCGCTATAACTTTTAAGAAAATATAACTGATACATTAATGATTTACCTCTTATTTCTCTATTATGGACAATAATGTTTAACAGTAAATCCAAATTTCAATATACCCAATTACATTTCATTTTTTGGCTTTACAGATTAACATGGCTACTAACGAGAGTAAACAAGAGAAGAAAAGACGTCAAACTAGAGAAAGACAAGAGAGATGGGCCGACCAGCAGACACCAGAGGAGAAAGAAATTCAACGAGAAAAAGAACGCAAAAGACTTGCAAACAAAATACTATCAGCTGCAAAAATGAAAGATACGCCAAAAAAACCTACCAAGCAAATAAAGTATTTACAACCTGTTCCTCAAACATCAGATGACATTTTACCAGACAAAATTAAAGACATACCAAAAAAAGCAACAAAAAAAACAAAGCATTTACAACCTGTTCCTGAAACCTTACATGACATTTCACCAAAACCAGGACAACATATACCAAGAAAAGCCACGAAAAAAACTAAGCATTTAGAACCTGTTGTTGAAACATTACTTGACATTTCACCTGATGAATATGAAAGTCAAACTGTTTTGCAAATTGTCCTTTACTCAAGTCTTTAGCAGTAGAGGTTCATAGTTGTGGGGACATGACTACTCAATGTCAGTTTTGTGAAGCTTATTATTTTAAACAGGAGAGACCCAGAGATGGCTTTCATTAAATGCTGTCAAAAAGGCAAGTTCAAACTTCCACAAAGAAAAGAATTTCCAATCTATTTACAAAACATTATGACTGAACCTACTTTTCCAAACTACAAAAATTTTAAGACAAACATAAGATCCTACAATAGTGCCATATCCTTTGCATCTATGGGGGCAACATTAGCTGCTCATGTACCAGGACATGGTCCTTACTGTTTTAAAGTCCAAGGACAAATTTATCATCGGACTTCCCATTTACATCCAGAGGAAGGAGAGCAAAGAAATTCGCTCAACTATATGTCCTAGATACAATGGAAGCTGTTGACCAACGTATGCAGAAGAAAATAAAAAATGCTTACCCAGTATTTTTATAGAGCTAAATAACATTATGGACAATAACCCCTACAGTAAAGCTTATAAAAAATGTCAGAAGTAGAAAATGAACAACTACTTCATGCACAAAGACATCAATTACCAATGCCAAAGGTTAATATGGTGCTTAAAAGAGACAGACATACTGATAAACGTCGTTATAACTTGCCAACATCAAATGAAGTTGCAATGGTGTTTCAAAATGATGAAGGAGAACCACCATTTCAAAGAGACATTAGAATATATCCCAGAAATGAGGAGCAACCATTCATTAATATGAGTATCTTAAGTCCAAATTTAGATCCAATGACCTATCCAATTTTTTTCCCACATGGAGAGGCAGGTTGGCAAACAAAATGAACACTTCAAAGTTTCCCAAATGCTAAAGCCAGAATCCCAAACAATGTTTCTATGCTTGAATTTAAAGTAGCTCAAATTGCCATTCGAAATACATTTAATCCAATTTTATGTGGTGGAAAACTAACACAACAATGGATTATTGATTCCTATTTGCAAGTTAAGGCCAATAATTTAAACTTTATCAAATATCAACAAGATAAGCTACGTGTAGAACAATATTTGGGACTAATGGACTATGTTGCTGACGTGGCTACAAGCAGAGACATGACAGCTGGCAAAGCCATCATTTTACCATCTTACTTTCAAGGATCTCCTCGAAATATGAGAGAAAGATACAATGATGCTATGGCTATTGTCACCAAATTTGGCAAACCCAATTTATTTCTGACATTTACATGTAATCCACAATGGCCAGAAATTACACAAAATTTACTTCTTGGACAAAGTGCTTCCGATAGACCAGATTTAGTAGCCAGAGTTTTTAAGATTAAATTAAATGAATTAATACGTGACATCACTATCAGTCACTTATTTGGCAAATGTCTTGCTTATGTATATACCATTGAATTTAAAAAAAATAGGACTTCCACATGCACATCTTCTGATAATACTTCAAGAAAAAGATAAATTAGATACTTCGGACAAAGTGGATGCAGTCATTGTTGCTGAACTACCAGATCCAGAACTATATGGTAGACTATATGAGATTGTTACTCATTGCATGATTCATGGACCCTGTGGTGAGCTTAATCCACAATCACCATGTATGGAAAATAATAAATGTTCCAAAGAATTTCCAAAAGATTATAGAGACAAAACCTATGCCAATTGTGATGGGTATCCACTATATAAAAGAAGAGAAGGAGATAGTGCCATTATTCGTGGGAAAAAAGTTGACAATAGATTTGTAGTACCCTACAATCCACATTTACTCATGAAGTACAACGCCCACATCAATGTAGAAGCCTGCACTTCCACCAAATCCATTAAATATGTCTATAAATATATTTACAAAGGCTACGAATCAGACTACTGTAGTCGTGAAAAGTGCAGACCCTGAAAGTAGTGAGTTAGTACATGATGAACTTGCATCTCATGTAGATGCTCGCTATGTCAGTGTGCCAGAAGCTATGTGGCGGCTTTTAAAATTTGAAATGCATGATAGATCACATGCAGCATATAGATTAGCAGTACTTTTGCCACAAAAACATTTAGTGTATTTCCATGCTGGAAATTAAATGAATGCATTTGCCCAAAGTGAAGATCGTCACACTACACTAACTGCATGGTTTGAATAAAATTCCACAGATTCACAAGCAGCACAATTCTTATATATTGAAATTCCATATCACTATGTTTTTGTGAATGGATTATGGAGACCCAGAAAAAGCAGAGGAAATAAAATCATCCCAAGAAATTACACGGTCAATCCAAGAGATGTTGAACGTTTTTGCTTACGGATATTACTTTTAAATGTTCCTGGCACACAAAGTGTTGAACACTTAAGAACTGTTAATGACATTGTATATGAATCCTTCCATTTAGCTGCAAGACATAGAAACTTACTCGCAGATGATATAGAGTGGGAAAGATGTTTAGAAGAAGCAGCACAATGTCAAATGCCACGGCAGATGAGAGAACAATTTGCATTTATTTGTATATTCTTAAATGCTCCAAATGCATTAGCTTTGTGGGAGAGATTTAAAAGTAATATGGCTGAAGACTTTATGCGACGATACAATGAACCTATTGCACACTTAAAAGCTTTAATGGAAATCCAAGAAGTATTTTTAACTCATGGATTAAGTTGTGCAAGTTTTAATTTGCCTGATCCAGGTCTTATAGATGACATAAACTTTGAAGACTATGACATTCAACTACAAGCAGAAAGAACAGAAGAAAGACTTGCAAATTTAAATACCTTACAATTGCAAGCATTTAATGCCATTAAAAATGCAATAGAAGATGACATGGTCACAGAGCGTTATTTCTATCTTGATGGACCTGGCGGATCAGGGAAAACATATTTGTACAATTTATTAATGAGTTCAGTACGAGCACAAGGAAAAATAGCAATGGCGTTTGCCACTACTGGAATTGCTGCACTTTTATTAGAAGGTGGAAGAACTGTTCATAGTGGATTTAAACTGCCAGTGCCTATTTTAGAAAATTCTGTGTCAGATATTCGCATGACATCCTTACAAGCAAAGAAATTGAAGAAATGTAAATTAATTATAATAGATGAGACCACAATGAGCGTTATTTCTATCTTGATGGACCTGGCGGATCAGGAAAAACCTATCTATATAATTTATTAATGAGTTCAGTACGAGCACAAGGTCAAATAGCAATGGCTTTTGCAACTACTGGAATTGCTGCACTTTTGTTAGAAGGTGGAAGAACTGTTCATAGTGGATTTAAACTGCCAGTGCCTATTTTAGAAACTTCTGTGTCAGATAATCGCATGACATCATTACAAGCAAAGAAATTGAACAAATGTAAATTAATTATAATAGATGAGGCCACAATGATGTCATGCTATGCCCTCCAATGTATTGACCGTTTGGTTCGTGAAGTCATGGATAATACTTTTCCATTTGGTGGAAAGGCAATGTTGTTAGGTGGCGATTTTAGACAAACATTACCTGTCGTTGTACATGGAAATCGAACTGACATTATCGAAACCTGTATAAAGACAAGCACACTGTGGAAACATTTTATCCATCTTCAACTGCAACAAAATATGAGATCAGAAGGCCAAACTGATTTCAATGATTGGCTTATTAAAATTGGAGAAGGCAGAATAGAAAAAATACCACATTTACCTGACGACACTGTAGAGATCCCACCTCATATGATTTGTCACCAAGATATTATATTTGCTATATTTGAAGGTAGCATAAATAACCAGGAATATTCAGAGCTTGCCAACCAAGTCATACTAACGTGTAAAAATAAGGATGCATTAATCCTCAATAATGAAATCTTTAAAAAAATTAATGCACCACAAAGAAATTATCACAGTGCTGATTCTGTACTTGCTGATGACACTGAAAGTCAGGCTAACTTTTCTACTGAATTCATAAACTCACTAACTCCTTCTGGAATGCCACCAAATATTTTGCAGCTAAAGAAAGGTGCAATTATCATGTTACTGTGAAATATGAACCCCAAAAAAGGCCTATGCAATGGGACAAGATTAATTGTTCAACAATTAAAGGACCATTTTATAGATGCTGAAAGTTTAACTGGTACCCATAAAGGAGAAAGAGTTTTCTTACCAAGAATAGATTTGGCACCAAGTGAAAGTAGTCTCCCTTTTATACCTCAAAGAAGACAATTTCCCATTATTATGGCATTTGCAAAGACCATTAATAAATCCCAAGGTCAAACATTCAAATCTGTGGGTATTTTCTTGGAAGAACCAGTATTTGCACATGGTCAATTGTACGTTGCGTTATCGCGGTGCAGAAATCCACAGGCTATTAAAGTTTACATTGAAAAGAATGAAAGTCAAGGTGATTTATTAGAAGATGGATGTATTTTTACTAAAAACATTGTCTACTATGAAGTACTATAACTTTTCAGTATAGAAATTAAACCCATGCAAAACAATTTTAAAAGCATTCAAAAATACAAAACAATTTGTTGTTTAATTCAGTCATAATTAATGGAAGTACTGTTTATGGATGATTCGCCTCACAAAATACTTGCCTTGCATTTTTTGGACAAAATATGTTAAAATGTTAATTAACTATGTTACTGTTTCTAATGTTCCAAGTTTGAAAACAATATTTTCAAGTTCTTTACTTCAACATATTACAAAGTTCATGTTAAGAGCTCAACCACGTTTTAAGTCACAATGTAAATATTGTCTGTTATCTTAAGATTACTCCCTGGATTAATGTTTATCGCCAATTCATGGGGTCAGGAAGGAATTTCATTGGCTACGTTTTAAGGATATTTTTATTATGCTTGCCTTCCTCTGCATTCAATGTATATTGAAGTTAACAATTATTCTGATAGAAACTGCATGTTAATACTGATTACTTTAAAGTTCAACTGTTTTTACATTCAAATGTTAATACTTTTAATACAAAATTATGTTTAAATATTAATTCACTATGTTAATGTTTATAATGTTCCAAGTTGTAAAAATGTTTTTTCAAGTTTCTTAGTTACACTGTCCGGATTAATACGACATATTATTTTCTTTATAATATAGAATAATGAATTTTGAGTTCAGAATCAATTTATAGACACATATTCCTTTTTATAAAATAACATTTATTGAAAATACCAAAATCAACTAGTCTAATGATAAAATGTCAAATCAAATGCAAATAAAACACAGTAATATATCAAAATCAAATGCAAATAAAACACAGTAATATATCAAAATCAAATGCAGATAAAACCCAGTATATCCAGCCAGATAATAAAAGAAAATTAATACATCATATTGTAATACTTATTATTTATAATATTTTCTATATAGTCCTAAGATCTCAATACAAAAGTGTATCTCACTCATATGAACAGTAAAACCTGGAATAGCAGCCCATAGAACAGAATCATATAAATCAATTAATAAAATTCATTCTTAATAACGTTTTAGTATGTACTAACAATGTCTAATGATATTATAATATTATAGCTATACAGGAATGTATTGAATATAACACAATATAGTAAAGTATTTTATAATATAATTGATAAGTTAGCTAAGTAAGTTAATTTTTCTGTATTGGTCAAAAAGAAAAATGGGATATCTAATTTTGTATTAAAATTTATATCCAGATTTATAAATTTCAATGACAAAAGGAAATCTAAATAATTTTTTGATAAGAAATAAACCAAACAGAGAAATTATAGTAATGGTTTTCAATTATATCATAAAATAAAGTATCTCAATTTAACATTACCAATTATGACAAGATTCCACTGATTAATTCCAAAGTTGTTTTGGCTTCTCCACAGATAAAAAGTTTTTATCTCTTACTTTCTTTGTTTGTCTCTCTCCTCCTCTCTCCTCCTTCTTTTCTTAGATCCTGTCTCTATCCATAATTATACCTCTTGCTTATTTGCCTATCAGAATCCCAAATCAGTTAAAGTATCTAGTAACCAATAGAATCTTTTCATGATGTCATCACTTATTTAAATTTTATAAAGAATATATTTTTCTATATAGACGTTTATTCCTTTAACCATAAGATGGCGCTCTCGGACCTTTGAATTTTCATCCCTTTTAATTAGCTAATGATCCCTTTGACCCACAGCCTATAAACAAGATGAAGTCATAAGAATGTTATCAAATAGATATCCCTAGACAGATTTATTATTCTGTTTACTAGACTTGGTATCTATGAAACAAATTTTTCCCATGTGAAAATTTAAGGAGGATTTTTATTACCTTATAGACTTTAGGAATTCAGTCAGATATTTATCTCTTATAGAACAATGGATTATTCAAATCATGGGATAGCTCTTTTGTGGGCAGCTGTGAAAACCTATTTTTCACATATATACATTCACGTAATAGAATTGCATGCATAGGTATATATATAAATATACAGCATATAAAATATTAATACAATGGATATAAAAATAGTGGTTAATAATTGGAATATCATATTATACTATAATATCCATATAAGATAGAACTTTATTCATACAGAAGTTCTGACATAACCCCCTCTCTGAAATAATATCGCTCTTTAATAAAGTAGGTGATATTATTACAGTTGTAAATATGAAAAGTAAGTGGTTCCCGGAAAAACAGAGACTCAACCCTTGATACGCTGTACTTCCAATGTAAGTCAGTTGAATGGAAAGTAACCTTGGAATGCAAATTGCAGTAACAATAGTCTCATTCACTACCGTTATTAAGTCATTTAGCTTCTGTTATTGGAGTTCCAATTCTTTTTGCACCATCTTCAAGGAATACTGAAGTTCCCTAGATTCCTTAATTAATGTTTCAATAGATATAGAGTTTGTTATTGACATGACGTGATACCTATAACAGCTCCAAGTATAGTCATTATTGCAGCCCAATAAAGAAACCGATAAATCGTTTAGGGCGTCGGCTGTTGGAGCTGTAAGACTCAGGAATAAAAGTTTTCCTTAATTGTTCCAACATCTCCTTTACAGTAGCTTGTGATCGATCAATGTGTTCATGATACCACATTTTGGTTTCCTCCATCTGTATGTTAGATATGTTAAATTGCCTTTCAATCATTGTTTGTGGATCCACGCTCCCGAAAATCTTTTGCGATGTCAATCTCCTTCCGGTGAGCATAAACCCTGGAGCGTCTTGGATAAGGATTCATGAAGAAGGGCCTGGTTCCACAATAGGTTCCATTCGGACCTCTTGGCAGAGGATCAGCATCACCCATATCAGAGTTGTTTTTCTTTCAATTATTTTCAATTACTAGGAAATAAAAACAAAACGTTTTAATAGTGTATTCTATACAATGCAAAAATAGGATAATCTTATTAGACAGGGTATTCAAAGTCACATTATTCATCAGAAGTATCGTTAATGATTCTTAATTGAGATCTTGGGTGACAACTTTTTATTTGATTAATATGAACCCATCTTTCAAACATTTCACCATTTTTTGTAATTTGTATTTTATACACAACAGGTGAAATTTTGTCAATAATAGTATAAGGTCCTTTCCATGAAGGCAAAAACTTTTTCTCTTTCACTTGGTTTTGTTGAAAGTTGCACAAATATATCTGATCTGTGATCTCGTACTCCTTTTTGGATGTCTTAAGATCATAATAAGTTTTAGTACTTACAGCAGATTTCTCTAAATTTCTTTGTGCAAAAGCAAATGCCTGCTGTAAGTGTTTCCTCAGATCCACTATATATTGATGGGTTGTAGCAGCATTCACTAAATTATGGTCTTGGGTTCTATAAATAAGGTGTTGTGGGAGTACCATACGTCTCCCCGTCATTAATTCAAATGGTGACATTTTTGTTGCAGTACTAGGTGTAGATCTTTAGCTGATTCTTTCACAAATTTCTTTAAAATACTAATAATGGATTGGTTGTACCGTTCCACATTACCACTAGAAGCAGCACGATAAGAAATATATAATTTTCTCTTAACCCCTAGGATTTTCCACATACGGTTCATTACTTCACTGGTAAAGTGAGATCCCCTATCGGACTCAATTCGTTGTGGTAAACCAAAACGGGAAAAGACATGGTTAATTAATAATATTGCAGCAGTTTCAGTTTTACAATTTGTGGCTGGAAGGCATTCTACCCATTTGGTAAATATACATGTAACCGTTAGCATATATTTATTACCCCTAGATGATGTTGTTACTGATCCAATAAAATCTATTTGGATATCTGACCAGGGCATAGACATCCCTCTTTTCTGAAGAGGAGCTCTATGGGTAGGTGTATTAGGTTGATATTGGGGACATACCAAACATCCCTGACAATATGTCTAGACATCTTTCAACATGTGCGGCCAATATGCAAAATCTCGCAGTATTTCATAGGTGATTTTATCCCCTCTGTGACCTGATGTTGGGGCATCATGGGCATGTTGTAACATTAGACCTCTATATGAGGTAGGAACCACCCATTGCTGTATTCCATTCTTAGATGTACGAATAAGTAATCCATCTAAGATGCTGAATTGGGCTTTTGACTTCATTAAAACTCTCAGGTCTTCTTTACCTATAACATCTATCTCACTTAGAGGATATTTAGCTGGATCTTGTATATGGTTATAAAATATACCTATGATTGGATCCTCTTTCTGACTACTGATTAAATCAGAATTGGGAGTATCTTGGGACCATTGAGCTGTAGGCAATTCTGTACTCTTTTGGATTCGTTGTCTTGTTATAGCCTGAATTTGAAATGGACCCAATAGATGATCCACATCAACAAGCACCCCCTCTAGGGCACCTTGTTTTGCCAACTTATCAGCCAAATCATTTCCTTCTTTATCCTGTCCCATTACCTTTGAGTGGCCCTTTGTCTTATTCCAATATATAGTCATTCCATTAGAGATTACCATCTCATCAATAGTATGTATTAACCTTCCATGTTTCACTGGTTTCTTCCGGGCATTTGTCATTTCATTATGTTTCCATACCTGTAAGTATTCTACGAAACTATTACGGACATATTCCGAATCAGTGATGATTACTAACTCCTTAAGATCATGCTCTATTGCAGTTTGGATAGCGCGATATACGGCCACCAATTCTGATATTTGACTAGTCTTAGATCCTATTTTATATCTTTCAGGTGGAATCGGGATATTATCTTTCCATACATTTCCGATTCCTGCAACCAATTTGTTATCTGCCCCCTCCTTAATATGATATGCACATCCATCCACGTAGACTGTGGGTAAAGTATTACATAATACCTCTTCATATACCTTATGGGGAGATAATTTGTATTCCTTCATAAGGTCCACTTCGGACCAATTTTCTCTAAGAGGATCCTCGGCGGTACAATCATGTAAATCAGCTAACCCTTGGGCCACTGGATTCCTCTTATTCTGTGCATATCTAATTTCCAGAGGCCATCCTTGTAAGGATAACGTCCATGCCGTTATACGGCTATTTGACAAATTACCGGCTCTAATTTTATCACTCTGAATGTATTGTAATGGTTGATGAGCTGTTTCTACTATAATTTTCTCACCTTGGATAAAATTTCGGAAATTCTGTAAGGCCCATACTGTGGCAAACAGAGCTTTCTCACAGTCATTAAATTTTACCTCTACAGGTGATAATGTCTTACTTGCATACGCAATAATTTTACTATGTTGGTCATATTTCTGATATAGAACGGCGCTCAAGCAAAAATCAGTATATCCAGTTTCTAAAAAGAATGGTTTACCCATTGTAGAATAAACTAGGCAAGGAGCCTGGCTGAGTTTTTGTTTTAATTTGTTAACGGCTTGATTTTGAATTTCCCCCCATTGCCATGGCTCTCCTTTCTTTAATAATCGAATGAGAGGCCTAGATACCTCTGCATAGTTATCAATAAACTTACGAGAATTATTGGTGACACCTAGAAATGATCTTAATTCTTTTAAATTTGTGGGGGTTCTGGTTTTAAAAAGAGCTTCCACTTTCTTTTTCTGTGGATTTATACCTTCAGGAGTTATTTCATGGCCTAAAAAATTAACTTTAGTGCGGCACCATTGTGCCTTTTGAAGAGACAGTTTAACTCCTGCATGTTTCAATTGATCTAGAACATATCTGATTTCAACAATATGTTTATCAAAATCGTTATTTTTAATCAAGATATCATCTACATATGTTAATGTCCCTCGCTCTTGAGCGTCAGGCATTGCCTTATGTAAAAATATAGCAAACTCATGCCCTGAATTTATAAAGCCAAATGGGATTCTAGTCCATGTATATTGCTGTTTACCAAAGGTGAAAGCCAGTTTGTATTGGTCCTCTTCATTTACTTTAATGGTCCAATAACCTTGGGCACAATCAAGCGTAGTAAATAATTTAGATCCTTGTATTTGTGCTAAACATTGATCGATATATGGAACGGCCATGCAGACATGTACACCCGTTTATTTAATTGTCTCAAATCAGCGCATAAACGCCAGGTTCCATTTGGTTTCAATACACCTAGAATAGGGTTATTAAAAGAACTGTGCACCGGTCTAATAATCCCCCTAGACTTTAGGTTCTTTATAATATCTGCCAATGATTCATAAGAGGCAAGAGGGAGTCGATATTGTTTCACAAATACAGGTGGCATATTTGGGTCAGTTTTAATTTTAGTGACATGTAAATTTGTCAAACCACAATCATATGAATCCTTAGAGAACATATCTTGGTAATCAATTAATACTTGTCTTAGTTTTTGGAGTTCAATGTCATTAGAACATCCGCTAGCTAAAGCTATCTGTTCCTCAACTCTTTCTCTAAACCCAGGGAATACCTCAGGCTGACTAATCTCATAAGTCTCCTCCAATTGTGTAGACAAATCAGTAGTGATCATACTTACCTGTGTCTCAGTGTTCTGATACTTCTCATATTCTTGTTCATCAATTGTTTGGTTAAAAACAAGTTCGTTATCCATAATATCACAGTTACTTTCAGTGAAACTAAAGGGATAAATAGACTGGACAGTAAATAATCCCTCAGGTTGTGTGTCAAAACACTGATCCATAATCTGGTCATCATTTACATCATTCTCTGGTATCAAACCAATAACAATATTCATAAACTCAGAAGTAAAATATTCAGAATCTATAGCCATATCTATTAGGGATCCCTTCTCCAAATGTATTGGATGGGATGCTGTGTTATTTACCAGAATAAGGAACGATACCTTTGTTATAGTAATTAGAGGTGTATGAGTGAGGGTGAGGCCTTTTTGTTGCATCTGATGACTAAGATTTACAAAGGCATCAATACCTTTAATCTTTTGACCCCTTTTTACCTGTAAAGGGAGAGGAAATTGTGCCACCCCCTCTGGTACTGTAACACTTTGGTCCATTTGCACGGTTACTGCATAAGGCATTTGTTGTGCAGATTTCAATGCTTCTGAGTCATTCAGGAATTCTAAGGGCTTATCCTGTAGTCTGGACCAAATAACATTATTGATTAAATCAATTTGGGATGCAAAGCGATGTAATAGATCATTTCCAATATAGATTGGATATTGGGAGTCCTGAATAACTAAGAATAAGTGCATAATCATTTTACCCCCGATGAAAAGAGGTAATAAACATTTTGCCATAATAGCATGAGTTGAAGTTTCATGATCTATTTTACATACCCATTGATCATCGGGTTGTGTATTTCGGATTAAATTAGTATTCTTTATTTGTTTTAATAAGCTCTCATTAACATAGCTATGCTCATGTTTTAGAGCTAGTTTTGCTTGTTGAGAATTTCTCATACCTGGAATATCAACAGGAATAAATAAACCTTCATCATTGGTTTCTATTTCCACTAGAAATCTAGAGTGTTTACTTATGTTTAAAGGCTTAGAGTCATTCTTATTTAAAGAGATAGTTAATACATTTCCCTCTATTTGAATATTTTTAATATGCGCCTGATCAATTTGGATCACATTTTCATTATTTACTTGTTCTCCATTAATGTCTTTACATTTAAGTACTGTCATTTCAGGCATTCGATTATTTTGGAAGTGGATCTCTACTGATTCCTCCTTTTTCTCGATGACATGACAGTTCCTTTGCATATGAGGTTGTTTAACCTGATCATAATTGATGGGAAATTTAACTTGTGACCATATCACACCATCAATAAAATCAATTACTGGACTAAATCTTCTAAGTAAATCAGTCCCAATTATAATTTTGTAACTAGGAATATCCACTATAATAAATGGATGTTTCATTTGTTTATTTCCTATTCTGATATCTAACCATACATGGCCTACAGTATTAACTTTAATACCATCAACATTTCTAACAATTCCCACGAATGGTTTCAGAATAGTTTTCTTTTTGGCTTTACTCTCAATTTCCTCATATGTCTCTTTGGAAATTACTGTGACTTGGGAACCTGTATCAATTAATGCTTTATGATTTAAGGTTTCAACATTCTGTATACCAATAGAAACATAATATCGGTTCTGTATTTCCTCCATTTCACATAAGAAATGTGTATGTCTTAACATCTCTAACTTCTTCCATTGTTTATTTTTATTTGAGAAGTCAGATTGTGGAGTATGATCTATCCAATTTATAACTATTTCTGTAGGATTATCAGCAATTTCCTGATTAACATTTGTTTCATTTTCAATAAACTGAACAGGTAATAAATCATCTGTCATGACATTGCAATGCTCTTCTATTTCAACTATTAATCCTTTACCGGTAGACCCTGGTTCAATCTTTGTTACCTCCTGTGAGCTCAGAGGGTCAACAGTTATATCTTTTGGGTCATCTTCCTTGGTTTTGAAAACACCCCTTCCTTGCTGAATAGGAATTTCTGAAGAGAAAGGATACTTAGGGAAAGGGAATACATTATTAACATTCTTTTTAGAACATACTTTTATATTTTTATTTGAATCAAGAGATTCACAAATATCACTTCTGTTTGTGTTATTGATCACTAATCTATTTTCACAATTAGTATTTAGTCATTGGCTTTGGCTTTGAGAATTTTGACTGTTTTGGGTTGGATCATTTCTCACTGACTGAGTAGTAAATCCTGCCATAAATGCAGCCATCTGTTGTGTCAAAAGTTTAACCTGCTCTTCTAAATTAGATGATGGTTTAGAATTTTGGTTTTGGCTATATCTTTTAACCCTTTGATTCTCTGAATAATTTGAAGTGTTAGGCATTGGAGGGGTTAATCTTCCTTCTGCACTAGGAGATTTTGTTCTCCAGACATAATTTTTAATAGGATTGTTTCCCATTTAATTTGGACTAACATAAAAAGAATCATTATTTGCATTTTGAGATTTTTCACTTGCAATTTTTACTCGTCTAAATGATGACTGTGCCTGACTTGATTTGTTTGAACCTTTAACCACATCTGCGTAAGATTTTGTACCTGTCTCATACTGTAAATTAAGTTTAACAGAAATTTCTGCCACAATTTGATTTTTAAATTTCTCCCTTCGCTTATAATTATTCCCATCATCAAGCTGAATTTCATATATTTTAGTACATTCATTTACCAACCAGCTTAAAGGCTTAGCGTCATCAAAATCACGAGCCATATTTCTCTGAATGTACAAAGGTAATGCATGGAAGTAAATTCTCTTAAATTCAGGAGATTCTGGGTCTGTCTTTTTCGCAGTCTGTCTATAAGCGTGTTTTAATGTGATTAAAAATTCTTTTGGACTTTCATCAGGCTTACATCTGAGATTATGAACTGCTTTCATAGCAGCCTGTGGGTTTCTATACTCAGAAAAGTATTTTCTCACCTCAGATTTATATATCTCCCAATCATTTATATCGCTGTCATGGAGAGAGGTGAAAAATGAGGTATAAGAGCTATCAAATGACCAAGGGAGGTATGATATTTTATCATTAGCCCCCCATATCCCAAGTTCAATCATCACCCTTTCTAGTGAATCAATGTGGTCTTCTATGGACAATTTTGAATTTTTGGTGTAGGGTTTAATTAATTTTCTTATAGCCTGGGCTTTCTCATGGAAAGAGAGTCTTTTATTTGATCGTATATCTTCATCACTATCAGTCTCATTTTTAGAGCTATGTAAAATTTTTATAGGTGATCGTTTATGTTTATTCCTTGAAGGTACTATTTCTAATTCTTCCTCAGAATCACTAAAATCCTTCATCACAATTTTACTTGAGGCATAGTCTTGAGCCCTATTTAAATCCATTTTTAGATTTTCAACATCCTGTTGGTATTGTTTTATCTCATTCTTAGCTACAGTCAGTAATTTTTGGATCTTTTTATTCTCTACAAGTATTTCAGCCTCATGAATTTTCTTATCAGTTAATTCTTGAGTTAAGAATTTAATCTTTTGTTGCAATTTCTTCTGTTCTATTTTTAAGTCCTGACAAGCCTGAACATACTTTTGCGCTAGTTTATCAGCATGTTCAGCTTTCTCATTTAAGTATTCACATTACTCAGACAATTCCTCAAATTGAACTAATTTTTGACTTTCCTCACCGGTATCTCTTGCACGCTCAGCTACCAATTTATTTATTATTGTCTGTAATTCATCGCATTTCTCTGAATATTTACCATTTAAATCTTGAGCTGCGTTAAATGTCTCTGTCGTTTCTACAACTTTTTTTCTTAATTCTTTAATTTTGATAAACTGCTGCTTTGCTAGCTGTGTTTTTTCTTCATGTAAATCTTTTAGAGTTTGACAAGTAATAGAGATTTCTTGGATTTGATTATTTAAATCTTTTATGGTAATTTATTTTTGGGAATTTTGATATTTCCAGCTTCTGGCTAATTCCATCCAAACAGTAGATAGCCTAGCTAAATTATTCTTTCTTTCTGATTTAATTTGAATTGCATTTATAGTGCTCATCACGGTTGTTAACAAATTTTTATCTTTTAACCAATCATCAATTGTATCACCATCAATTTCAGGATGTATTTTAACCAAATATTCTGACAACTGTTCCCTGTATTCACAAACAGGATATACATTTGAAATTAAAGTTTTAATTAACAACTCCATTCCCTGTTTACCATGACCAATTATGTCATCTAAAGATAATGCTCCTACTGTTTCAGAACCAGAAACACCTTCAGCCATTTTATTTTCTTTTTAACAAGTGTTATTCAATAAAAAGTTTTAAATCAATTAAATAATTGACCACGTGTCTATAAAGATATATATCTCGCTGGGGCCTCCAAATATGTTGGGATTAATACGACATATTATTTTCTATATAATATAGAATAATGAATTTTGAGTTCAGAATCAATTTATAGACACATATTGCTTTTTATAAAATAACATTTATTGAAAATACCAAAATCAACTAGTCTAATGATAAAATGTAATATATCAAATCAAATGCAAATAAAACACAGTAATATATCAAAATCAAATGCAAATAAAACACAGTAATATATCAAAATCAAATGCAGATAAAACCCAGTATATACAGCCAGATAATAAAAGAAAATTAATACATCATATTGTCATACTTATTATTTATAATATTTTCTATACAGGCCTAAAATCTCAATACAAAAGTGTATCTCACTCATATGAACAGTAAAACCTGGAATAGCAGCCCATAGAACAGAATCATATAAATCAATTAATAAAATTCATTCTTAATAACGTTTTAGTATGTACTAACAATGTCTAATGATATTATAATATATAGCTATACAGGAATGTATTGAATATAACACAATATAGTAAAGTATTTTATAATATAATTGATAAGTTAGCTAAGTAAGTAAATTTTTCTGTATTGGTCAAAAAGAAAAATGGGATATCTAATTTTGTATTAAAATTTATATCCGGATTTATAAATTTCAATGACAAAAGGAAATCTAAATAACTTTTTGATAAGAAATAAACCAAACAGAGAAATTATAGTAATGGTTTTCAATTATATCATAAAATAAAATATCTCAATTTATACATTACCAATTATGACAAGATTCCACTGGTTAATTCCAAAGTTGTTTTGGCTTCTCCAAAGATAAAAAGTTTTTATCTCTTACTTTCTTTGTTTGTCTCTCTCCTCCTCTCTCCTCCTTCTTTTCTTAGATCCTGTCTCTATTCATAGTTATACCTCTTGCTTATTTGCCTATCAGAATCCCAAATCAGTTAAAGTATCTAGTAACCAATAGAATCTTTTCATGATGTCATCACTTATTTAAATCTTATAAAGAATATATTTTTCTATGTAGACGTTTATTCCTTTAACCATAAGATGGCGCTCTCGGACCTTTGAATTTTCATCCCTTTTAATTAGCTAATGATCCCTTTGACCCACAACCTATAAACAAGATGAAGTCATAAGAATGTTATCAAATAGATATCCCTAGACAGATTTATTATTCTGTTTACTAGACTTGGTGTCTATGAAACAAATTTTTCCCATGTGAAAATTAAAGGAGGATTTTTATTACCTTATAGACTTTAGGAATTCAGTCAGATATTTATCTCTTATAGAACAATGGATTATTCAAATCATGCGATAGCTCTTTTGTGGGCAGCTGTGAAAACCTATTTTTCACATATATACATTCACGTAATAGAATTGCATGCGTAGGTATATATATAAATATACAGCATATAAAATATTAATACAATGGATATAAAAATAGTGGTTAATAATTGGAATATCATATTATACTATAATATCCATATAAGATAGAACTTTATTCATACAAAAGTTCTGACAACACACTTAAGAAACTTCAAGTTTAAAAAAA
This sequence comes from Discoglossus pictus, assembly GCA_027410445.1. NCBI lineage: Eukaryota > Metazoa > Chordata > Amphibia > Anura > Alytidae > Discoglossus > Discoglossus pictus. Next base: position 109,111,925 of record CM050164.1, read on the forward strand.
TAGGTTAAGTTTCTGACTTAAACATATTACAAACTTCATGTTAAAATTGGGTATGTTTAAAGGAGGGTTTCAAGTTTCCGACTTAAACATATTACAAACTTCATGTTAAAATTGGATATGTTTAAAGGAGGGTTTTTACAATGTTTGTTTTACTCTGGATTAAATGTATATTAAAGTTAACAATTCTTCAGATAGAAATTGCATGTTAAAAAAACATTACCTCAACTTTACAATAATGATTAGATTTAAAGTGCAACAGTTTTTACATTCAACTGTTAATACTTTTAATACAAAATTATGTTAAAAAATGTATTCACTATGTTACTGTTTATAATGTTCCAAATTCGACAAATGTTTTGTCAAGTTCCAAAGTTACACAGATAATAAAGTTCAAGTTTCAAAAAATATACTTTCAAGTTTATTACTTACATATATTTCAAACTTCTTGTTAAAATTGTGTACGTTTGAACAAGGGTTTTTACTCTTTGCTTTCCTCTGGATTCAATGTATATTGAAGTTAATAATTCTTCAGCTACAAATTGCATGTTAAAAAACCATTACCTCAACATTTTACAAAAATACACCTTCACATCACAATACTTACAAGTGTCAAATATGTATATAAATAACTAAACAACTTTACAAACATATACATCACATTGCCGTCATTTTTTGACTGGCAAGTCACTAGTAGAATATATTAAGCAGTAAATAGATGCTTAAGTGAACTCTAGCAGGCATAGAAATTTTAAATTGACAAATGAATATAAAAGGCCTTCTAAATGAAGGATGCAATGGCTTATATCACTAAAGCATAAACACATAAGCTCAATGCGCTAAAATTAAGGTGCATATTAAATACATAAATGGAAATAAGTAAATCAGACAGCAGAATAAATGAACAATAAAATTATATTCGATTCAATATTATTGTTCTAATAACATAAAATGGAACATAAAAAATGTGAAATGAAATAAAGACACCGGATTATGTCATTTGTAATGAACATTTCTTACTAAGTCCTGGTCTTAAATCTAATGTACGGTAACACCTGTATGAAAAGGTGAACCAATCACGGTGCCTCGACCTTCCTATATCAGTGTGATATCCCAGCCTTCAGTACAGCTTAACTGCTGTACTCTAGTGATTCCAACCCCCAAAATAATGTACCATAATGGACACTGCCTGCCACACAGGAGAAAAGGCAGATACTGGAAGATGTGTCTGCAAATCTGTCTGCTTTGCAGCAGGTACATAGTAGATTAAGCATTACAGTATAAATCAGAACTAGCAGATAAGTAAAGGAGTAAAACTGCAGTGAAATGTAACAGTAATAACATATAATGAAGTTTGGTATAAACAAAATAATTTTACAAATACAACAGAGCACTTAATAGTGTTTAAAAGCAAGTACATACTGGGCTCAGGATAATATAACAGGCTTTATATCTTGTATGAAAACGAGATCTCGTAAAAACAACGAAATAGATGACTTTAAAAAATCATTGATATAAATGAATGATAAACTTGATAACTGAAAACTAATTGAGTGAGTGTGTGATATTTAAGCAGCAATGAATACTGCTTTCTGCAAATAACGAATAGTGACTAAGCGAATACATGAAGTTTGTGAAATTACATGCTGTAGGTTTAATGAATTAAACCCATAATAGATATTCATGGTAACTTGAATAACTTAACTGAAGTAGTCCAGAACAACTCTGCATGATCAGTAATCAGATATCAGGAGCAGGAGCAGAAAACGTTATTTAATTTCTTAAATTCTCCGCTTTAAAACATTTTTTTACCAAAACACCCTTAGGCAATGGAGACAGCAAAAAGCCTTTGATCCTGAATAGGATCCTTCTACCTGGAAGGAATAGCTAGCCTGATGCCCTAAAGCTTGCTAAAATCCCTATAAAGCATTTTAGAGCAGAAACATACAGTAGTTGTGAGAAGCTAGTGGAGTACTTTGGAAATGAATATTTTATTCTTGGTGGTTTACCATCTTCCAATTGTGTGATTAGGTGTTTACCTCAATAGGTAGGTGTCAGATTTCTCCTCTGGTGCTATAGATTAGTTAAAAACCAACACACAAAAAACAGATATCCTTAGAAGTGCTATATATATTTCAAATGTTTACCCTCTAAATTCTTTAAATAATAATGTTTATATATAGATTAGGGTTAAAGTGCCATATATATTTCATGACCTATAGAGCTCTGCACTACATAAAAGACTAAATTTGAGCCTAACTGTATGTAAGCATCTTTCTCAAAGGTAGAGCTTATAATGATGTGCCGCACCATCTTGTGGGCAATTTAAATCCCTTTTCGCATATTGATTAAATCAGTAATGTAATTATTGCAAGAAATAAAATCCTATATTTTCTGACATTATTTGGCCCATAGCTGATGAGAGTGATAGAGTCACATTGATGAAACATGAAACTATATATCAGTTTTACATGTTTCTTTGTTTAGAATACATATTTTCATTGTTCAGGATTGTTTTGTATATCTGCATACTGCTGCAAGTCTTTAGCATCAGAATGCAGAGTGGCTGTCTGTGATTCTTGCCAGCACAGACTGAAATAGCTGGTTAATTAGCAGTCCTTGTTAAAAGCCAAGCTCGGCTGGGTCAATTCGATTTTTGCAGTAGTTAACCATTTTGTTCTCTTGGAGAAAGAGAACTCTGCAGAGTCTGAAGCTCACATATACAGCATGTATAACATTGTCACACACCCCTCTTCCCAGCTCCACACTATGGGGTTGAGTGAGAAACTCCATGAGGGAGTGTATGATAACAAAATCCTGAATTCCAACTTAAGGAGCAGGGTTTACGAAGTCGGTATTTGCGAGCTGGAGTCAATAGAATACATCAAAATGTTTATTAAAAAAAACACCTGCAGTCTAAAGAAAGTATCGTATATGATATTTTCTTCTTTAGACTTTATTGTTTTTTGTTCCACTGAGGAAGCCAGAGAGCCACTGCCACCATCTTTTTGTGGTTCTATACATGGTGGTGGAGATATCTATATTTTGAATACAAAGGACTGGAAGAGTGTTTCAGGAAACCACTTCTGAAAAGAGAAGCCCCAAAGCAATCCTACAAGGACCATCCATATGGATCTCCAGTGATGCGCCATATATACTTCATTATGTGAGGTGGATAAATGTGAGTTTTTTGGGATTTCTTGTATCTGATTGTATATGTGGTTACATCATTTATTTGCACTAGGAGGTGGTGCGTGTGTCTCCCCCTACCCCCATTTTTGTCTAGGATACGGAGAAGCATAACATTTTGACACAGAATTTAGTTTGAGGAAGTCGCAGCAGAATCTAATAGATCTATCAGGTTTTGGAACTATAACAATAGGACTACATGACTCACTTTGGGATTCTTCAATAACTCCAAGTTCCAAAATGTATTAACTTCAGCCCTTATTTCTACTCTTTTAGTCTTGGGTGTGTGATAGGGTTTACTCCTTTCCCTTGCCCTTTGCCTAGTGATGGTCTTGGTAAATGGAGTTAGTGCAACCTGGCTGTGTAGCGAAAACATCTATATTGCAATCCAATATTTTATAGTTTTCTTCCTTTCACTTGTGCAGATTTTAAAGGTTTTACACAGCAAATTGTTTTAATTATATCTCCTGACCATTCAGCCAAACATGTAACATCCACATTTATTGTCTGCTCTCTAAATGGTTTTAGCATGTTTACGTGGTATATTTGCTCATGTTTACACCGCTCAAGTTGCATTACTTTATAATATATTTCTCCTATGGCCTCAATAATCTTGTAGGGGCATTGCCATCTAGCCAGAAGTTTGCTTTTAGCTATAGGTACTAGCACTAGCACTCTGTCTCCCGACTGAAACTTCCTTACGTGTGCATTGCAATTACAATATGTTTGCTGATGTATTTGGGCTTTCTCCATATGGTCTCATACCTGTGGGGATACGTGAAAAATGATTTCTCTCATATTTCTTACATATACCACAATATCTTCAACAAGTACTGTTTGCTCTTCCCTCTCTTCTTGAATTATGCCCACAATCCCTCAGCTATAAAGAATTTGAAAAGTGGAAAATCCAGTAGAGGCTTGAGGTACTTCCCTGATAGCAAAGAACAAGTAGGGTAAAAGTAGGTTCCAGTTTTTCCTGTCTTGTGCTTCAACTTTTCTAAGGTCCTTTAAATTGTTCCACCAATCCATCTTTCTATAGGTGATAGACAGAGTTTCTTAATTATTTAATTTGCAGGAGCTTGAACATATCTTTATTAACTTTGATACAATGGGTGTTCCTTGATCTGTCTGAATTTCCTTTGGTATCCCCACCCTTAAATCAAGTTGTATAAGTTCTTTAGCCACATTCTGTGAAGTTGCTGTGCACAGGTGTATAACTTCTGGATAACCTGTGCATAATCCAGTATCACTAGTATAAACTCGTGATTTTTCTAGAGGTCCCACAGGATCCATCGCTATGCTTGCAAAAGACTCCTCAATTATGGGTAATTGTATCAACGGGTTCTAAAGTTCAGATCAAGGTACAGTCATCTTGCATTCTAAACATGATCTAAATAATGGGCAACTATGGCATATATACTGTACATGGCCAATAATAGCGTTTCAAAATTCTTTACAGTGTTTTGACATTTCCTAGGTGTCTTCCTTGTTTGTTTCAGTGAGCCAAATCTTGGACTTTCCTTCTCTGTGTTTTAGGGACTTAAAGTTGCTTCAGTGTCTTGTCACCTGAAGAAACAATTCTGTGTAGCAGTTCATTTTATATAATTAAATATGGTTCTTTTTTTCTTTTTTTCTTTTGTCTTCCAGAGACTCAGTTTACTTCTACTAGCTCATTTTGTACTTTCTGTAGGAATGGGTCAGAAGCTTGGTCATGCACACAATTATTGTTTCTGAAAAACTGCTATGGAGTCAACTCTTCCCCTTCAGGTTCTCTTGTATTGGCCCATTTTCTTTATTATTAGGAGTCATGAAGCCTATTCTTTCAGCCTCCCTTCTTTCTTCACCCTGACTGGCTGGTAAAGCCTTCTCAAATGCTTTTCTCCTTATTTCTGTACCAATCTTTTTTGCTTTACGTCCTTCTCATTTTGTTTTATGGGCCTTCCTTGGTCCAGAGAATAGGACACTCTCTAAACATGACAGATGTGGCCGGTTATTTTCTTGAGCAATCTGGGTTTTCTCTTCAGGCTTTTTTTACATTTTCCCATTTGCTAATTTATAGTATTTTGTCAATGTCCGGAAAATGTTTGCCTAGCACAACAGGATAAGGTGGGTTAGTGACTCCAGTTTTGCTGTACTTGTAGGATAGAGATTCACTCTTCCATGTACATCCTATATGCCTTTTTTATTTGATGTTTCTATTTTACCATACTTTATAATTTTGCCTAAAAAGAGAGTTACCACACTTCCTGAATAAATCAATGCTGTGGTTTCTTTATCATTAGCCTTTATGGTTTTGGTAAATTGGTGACATGTTTGGCCACTGCCAACTAGTTGATCATGTTACAGTTGTATTGGTTTTCTCCCATTTTTAATTGAATGGATTCTTCCTTCTTTGGATTATATACGTGCCCTAGTTTCCCACAACAAAAACACTTAACCTTGCTTACTGGGTTTTGTCTTTGCTTTGGCTCTTTGGTAATCAGTCTTTCAGGGTGTAGTTTGTAATTTTCCAGATTCTGGATTCACATTTCATTGTCTGAATCTTGGCTTTCTAACCCAATTATTGTTTTGAGGCTTTGGATCATTAGACCACTTTTGAGTGCTGCAGGCCTCCCCCCTTGAACAATGTTAGAGTTAATTCATATCCAGCTTATCTTTCGGTTAGTGTAATAAACTCATCTGGGGTGGACTTCTTAAATAAACCCATCTGGGGAAGACTTCTGAAATAGTGATTTATAACCAGCAGTTCTATCATTTCCCCAGGTTCATTATTTTCAAGGCACATCTACTTTTTTGCTAGATGTAGCTAATCACACATTTGTGAGCAAGGGATCTTACTGTCCATAAATTTGCATGAGTAACTCCGGCTCTGGACAGTATTTCTAATTTCAGATTATCAGTGAGCCTCACTTCTGTAGTAGGAAAGCTTTTAGAAGGGTTAATAAGGGATAATATACAAGAACATGGCTATTTGAACAGGATTATAAGTAGGAGTCAACATGGATTTATGAGGGATAGGTCATATCAAACAACTCTAATTAGTTTCTATGAGGAGATCAGTAGGAAACTAGATCAAGGCAACTCAATAAATGTAGTCTTTTTGCATTTTGCAAAGGCTTTTGATACAGTGCCACATATAAGACTATTGTGCAAACTAAGGATACAGTAATTGGAGTAAATATCTGCTCATGGATCGAGAGCTGGCAAAAATAAAGGAAGCAAAGGGTTGTGGTAAATGGAACATACTGTGATCGGTCTAACGTGGTAAGTGGGGTTCCTCAGGGTTCAGTAATAGGTCCTCTCCTTTTTAACATATTTATTAGTGACTATGAAGTAGGATTGGAAAGTAATGTCTCCATTTTTGCTGATAACACTAAGTTGTGTAAGGTAATTAAATCAGATAATGATATTCTTTCCCTCCAAATGGATTTGCATAAAATAGATGAATGGGCATCTAAATGGCAGATGGAATTTAATAACAATAAATGTAAAGTTATGCATCTGGGAAGGAAAAATAGCCATGCAATTTATAATCTTAATGGAGCATTTATAGGGGTATCAGATATTGAAAGGGATTTGGGAGTACTTGTGGACAACCACCTAGGTAACAGCGCTCAATGCCCAGCAGCAGCTGCAAAGGCAAATAACATATTAGCATTTATTAAGAAAGGTATGGAAGCAAGGGAAGCAAATATAATCCTACCACTATGAAAATGGTACAATTTTGGGCACCACTTCATAAAAAGGACATTTTAGAGCTGGAAAAGTTACAGAGAAGGGCCACAAAATTAATAAGGGGAATGAAGGGGCTAAGTTATGAAGAAAGACTAACAAAATTAAGCAGATTCTCTCTAGAAAAAAGGTGTCTAAGAGGAGATATGTTTACCTTTTTAACTTTAAAAGGGGACTGGATTTATTTCTAATCAAAAAGGGTATTCAGGGTTATCCTGGATAATTAGAGAGAGTATTGATCCAGGGAGGAATCCGATCGCCAGTATCTGGGGTCAGGAAGGAATTATAATTTTTTCCCTTTGAGACGATTGGCAAAGTTTCACTTGTTTTTTTTCTGTTTGCCTTAATCTAGATTCAATTAATTAACAACTAATCTATATATTTTCAACCTCAATTACTATGTAACTAAATAATTCATTGCTTGTTATATATCCAGATGAAAATAGGCTTTATGAGCTTCACCATATAAGAAAGGTGCAGTGATACTGGCCAAGTGACTTTGGGGCAAGCTTCCCTAACAGCAATTCTTTCAAAGGCCCTGAGGTATGTTTCCACATCATCTCAACTATTCATTTTCTGTTGGAAGAGATTAGGTTTAATTCTTTCTATGGTGTCACAGTAATTTTCCAGGCATCAAGTGCTGCAGCTGGGCCAAAAGTAATTGTTTTTTTTCCTGCCTGCATGTAGTGGCTTATATCAAACAGCATCTATCTTCTGCAGCGTGGGCCTGTTGTGCTGCCAAGTCCTGTGTTGCTTGGACCTTTTGTGCTGCAAGGGGCTGTGTCATGCTTGCTCTATCCTCTATGGCTTGTCTCAACAATTGTTCTGTGTATTCCCTTGCAGATGTGCTATGTCCTCATAATGGCATGTAGTGATTTGTACCAGAGCTTTCATAAATTCCATCATCTTAATCCCACTTCAGACACAATAGGTGATAAGGTAACTGTTTTCCTCTAGGTCAGTGGCCTGGTTTCCAGTACTTTTAATGGAGGAACACGGGAGGCCTAGCTTCATTTAAAGCTCTAACTTAATGGTTAATGCAGTTTTCTCACTACCAAATGTGCTCTATACAAAATACATAGTCCAATAAACTGCATTCAAATACTGGCCTTTACCGTTGGGTATTTCAGGTGCCCATACTGCTGCAAGTCTTTTGCTTTAGAATGCAGAGTTGCTGTCTGTGATTCTTTTTAGCACCAAGTAAAAAATCTAGCTAGGTAATTAGCAGCAATTGTTAAAGGCCAAGCCCAGCTGGGTCAATTAGATTGGGAAAAGAAAGCTCTACAGAGTCTATGACTCACATATACCCTGTGTATATTCTTACAGTATATATACAGTATATATACATATATAAATATAAATAGTCTTTTATTGATAGAAGAATTTTTGTGTTTAATAAGGAGATCCATTTCGTTTGAGGGGGAGGTATGAATCTGAGGCTATAATGGGTCCATCTATCTTGCTATAATATGACCCTGCCCTTCCATGTGAATGATACACCCCCAACACTGCCATTATTTGTTTATTTGTTTTTATATTTTATTATAAGCACCAGCTATAAAATATGGAGTATGATATAAGAGAGGGAGAACATGAGCTGCAAAATGGTTGCCCCTATACTGAGCAATAAAATGCAAATAAAAGAAAATATTTAATTTATTTAACTAAAAAGTATAGACGAGATTCAATTTGATTGAATAAAAATAATAAAATAAAGTTCAGTGGTCCTTTAAGGGAATGTTTACAATGTACTGATTAGCCATTTGAGACACAGCAACTGAGGAAAACTATATTTTAAGGATCTTTTTACACATTGTTTGGTGTATCTTTACTTTTCAGGAGAGTTAGAGAATGAATCTTTCATACTGGCTATAAGGCACAATCACTGTAGCTTATATAAAATATAGCGCTAATTTTTTTCTGTCGTGTTCCTTTTTAAAGGACCGCTATAGTGTGTTTTCAAGTAAAGCTTTAGAGCTTATATGTTTCTTTGCTGTACATAGGACATTAAATACAGTATGCAGTTGAAAATAAATAAAAGTTAGCATTTTAACTTACTTTTTAAACTGTGTGTTTGTTCTGCCAGCAGAGATGCACATCACATCCTATATGATGTCATGGGGCAGGGCAGTGACATCAGCCCAGCCTGCTTCCAAGCACCATGATAGTTCAGCCCACAGACAGAGCTGGTCACGTTCATGATAAACAGAAGGAATTAGGAGATATACACTTCCGCTGGAGGGGGAAATTCCAGCTTAAAAATTAAGAAAAATGTTAACTTTTATTTTTTGTGAACTATATAAATATTTTAATAGCCGATGCACAGTAAAGAAACATATGAGCTTTACTTGTAAATGCAGTACATGCATACATTTATAGCTTTAATCTAAGTATAGCTGATGTTTTGAGACTGGTTAGTTAGGACATTCTAATTTCTTTATTTCAATCCTTTTTGTTTTGTATATATTGTTAATCAAACTGATTAAAAATATGTTTTCTTATGTTTCCAAATGATGATTAGTTAAAATCCCAGTTGTCGAGTCTTTTGGGAACTCTGATTGAAACCACTTTGTTTTGTGGTTGCCATGAGGATTTATGCCGTCTCTCTTATTATAAGAACTTTGTGAGCCCAAACTGTGGCTACCCAAAGGAAATCCTCACTTTTTTCACCACATCCTTAACCAAGGATATAGTGTGATACATCTATCATCACTCATGGTATGCAACTTAGCAATGCTATTTCCCTATGCCCAAAATACATTTTTTAAATTGCAACATCACTCTTATCAAGGCCATTAGTTTCAGGGTGTACAGTTATATTTACTTCTCCCTCCTGCCTTGCATCCATTTTTTTTTTTAAATGTGACGGATGTCCCTGTGAATCCAGGAAGTCAACACACTTCCCCTTTCCTTCTTGCTTTCTCCAATATCTGCATATATTAAAATGGAGTCACTGAATACTGTAGTAATTGTTTCTTCCCTTGGATGTCAGCACTTCTTGTCTTTGTCTTCCTGTCAGTATCTTAGTTGACTGCAGTTGACAGCAGCTTAGAGGTAGACTACTCTCTATAAGAAACCTCAAAAAGCTCTCCATACTAGGGATGAGCTTTGCAACAACATAATTGATTGCAGGCTAAGACTTTCAGCAACATTTGTCATTCTTCCTGATTCAAAGGCGTGTAGGAAATGTATATTTTATCAATCTTAGATTTAGAGAGTTTTGCATTCTTTGTGGAAAAGTTAATATTCCATACACATTGGGTAGCAGTCTTACTTCCATAAAGTTGTGTGGCAGAACAAAGCCATGAATCCTCTAAGTTATACCACTTAGCAAAGTAAAATATATTTTCAAACAAGGAAAACAGAAAATTAGATGACTACACCCGTAGTCAAAGATTACCTTGTTACAATGTTATGATAGTACACATCTGAATGTGCAGTTTCAAAATCGAGCCAGCATTGTAAACACAATGAAGCAGAGTAGCACATTTGCTACTCTGATGAGAATTCACTATATCCTGAAGAGACTTCATATCTAAAATTCAAATATTGGTTAATAATTTAGCATTTCAACTAAATAAATCATTATGAATTGTTGTATTTGTGTTACAACAAAACTGCAACTGTCAATTTTTCTTTAGAGACTAAATTACACTGTAATACCCTTTCATTTATTACAATACTACTCATGAAATGGTAACTATCTTTTTGAAGTAAAAGGAAAAAATAGCTGGTGTGATATCACATTAGATGACATATGCTATGCTGATTTTAATTGCCACTTGTATTCATTATAATTTATGGATTCTGCTTTTTATTTTGAGAAAAAAACTTGCCATTTTATAAAACACTAAAATGATTTCAACCTTAACATTACTAAATGTTGTGATTCTTGTAACATTTTCAGCTACATCAACTTATTACTTGATTTTCTGTAAAATGAACTCTAAAACGCTCTCAATCATCAAGCAGTTCTGAAAAAGCATTCCATTTTTTTTCCTGTCAAATGTAGTTTTAGGTTTTACTTAAGGCCCTCTGAGTTTTAAAATGATTGCAATGGACACACTTTTACAGCAATGGTTAGAGAAATAATGACAATAATGAGAAACTGAAGCTTTATGCTTCTCTACTCTATTAGCATGAATTATATAAATTGTTTAATTTTTTTAAATTAAAGTGATGCACTTTAAAATAACTAATACCATTATACTGTGAGGCATACCAAAAGTAAAAACAAATGATTAAGCTACTCTAAAAAGAAAGAATAAAATAATGAACTTTTAAAACATAATCATATAAGCACTATACTTATCTTGCTGTATATGGTGAAGGACAGTCTCTATGAGGTATCTTATTTCATTTTCTTCTCTGCTATTTGTATTAGGTAGGGGAAAAAGTCAACCCAGGCAATTTTTAATAAAAACAAATAAAAAAACAAAAGCAAAGCCTAATTATATAGTTTATAAAAATCAACACCACAAATTAATATTGCCACATGTAGACTCACAAAAGGACATACAATCAAGATCTGATATATTAACTCTACCATCTACTCATAATGTGTCCTCCTTCCTTCATTGGTGATCTAATATGGAAGATGACAGTCTTGAACAGCTGAAACATCTTTATTGAAGTTATCTGAGGAAATGTATGGGAGATGTACTGTGAATCTTTCCTTTTAACGATGCCCTGTAAACAAATGCTTGATTAATAAACATACCAACAAATAAAATATGATGCTGATATCTAGATGCACGATACTTCATTCTCCTTGTTTTGCTTCTGGTCATTTACAATGGTTTCTGTGTTGATAATTATATACTGGTAAAAAAATTACAGCATATTATGTGTGCATATTTAATAATTGGAATTGTTTATTTTGATCACCATGGCAACTTTTATATATGTGTGAAATTTGTACAAAGGATTTATCTGAGCCACAGGCTTTGCAAAACTATATCACCCTAGAAAGATTGCAGGGGTTAACTTTCCTGTATTATTTATTAGCTGCATCTGTAGTGACATGACATGGAGTATGGGTGGGGCTGCTGTGCTGCCTGTGATGGACTGACTGTTTGCAGATCCTTTGAGTTGGAGAAAGACACATGAAACACACAGAGAATAGAGTGTTCACTTTGTCTGGAGCTAAATAGAGACAGCAGCTTGCAACAGATGATCATTTGGAGCAAAATGGAGACCTGTGAATCTTTTATGACACAGGTCATAAAAAATGGGTTTTCCACCAAAATGCTGACTTTATTGTAATGCTTTCAAGATAACACACAGGTCTAGGCAATGGTGGATGTATTTAATAGTGTAAGAGAGGTGGTGAGTGCTTGGGATAGAGTGGTTTGGAGGTTCTGTTTATTGCTGTTTATATTAACTTAATGTATACATAATTTACACATCACACATAATTTACTTAGATCCCATAAATCACCTACAAGCAGAGTAATACAACTGCACATATAAAAAGGTGGGCCATATTAAACATACTCACCATACCCCAATCCTATACACTTACATTCAAAATTACACATAATATTAGAATTTTCTATTTACGCATATACAGTATATATCCACTTCACATATTATATTGGTCTATCATTATAATTTTATTTTAAGATAAAGTATGATGGGAGGAGGGGGGCAGGGAGAGGAGAACAGAGGAGAGGAGAGATGGGTATAGGTAGATGTGTGAAAAGAGAGGAGGGAGGAACATGTGTGGAGAAAGAGAGAGGAGGGGAATGAGGGAGAGATGTGGAGAGAGGTAAAAGAGGGGAGAGGCAAAAGCGCTGAGAGAGGGAGAGGAGCAGTTCAAAGCATAGAGATGAGGAGGAGTGGGAGCAGAGGGGGGTCTTAGAGCCAGGAGGGAAAGCAATGGGAGGTTGGGGAGGGTTAGGGATTGCAGCAGTGGAGTAAAGGTAGAGGGAAGGAGTGAGGGATTACCCAGGGGAAGTACCATAAATAGCATGAACAGAGACGGAGGAGCCTGATCGCAGTGGTGGGGTGAAAGCTAGGGAAGGGCAAGCTTCAGGGACAGACCAGGGAGGTGAGACAACCCAGACAAAGACAAGAGGTTAAGAGGTTGTTCCCACAAACGGGACAATAATTTTACCCATAAAGAATGTATGGTTCTTCTTTATGCCATCTGTGCTGTGACAATATTCTCCATGGGGGTACGGATATGAGGCCTTGCTAGGTAAGATTTCTAAGGAGGTGGCTAGAGAGGTCAGTGCCCTAGGTTTATATTTGAGATCAGTAAAGCACTGTTATAATGACTCTCTACAGAATCCCTGGTATGAGGAGGAGCAGGACCAGCCACCAGCAGGAGGCCCCAGGATATGAGGAGGAGGATGACACCTACATGTGATCAGGGGAGGAGCCTACTAACCCCCTGCTCCCCCAGATAGATTCACCATCTGGGACTAATGGTCCCCGCCACCACCACCTCCACCAGCATTGTTGATGTCGGATTGAAAATGGTCCTACCCTTCTGATTGTGGGAATGATATTCTTCTCACTATAGGCCTTGTTGACCTCTCTCCAAACATAGCGTTTATGGTTATGACCATAAAGCTCTATGTTAATCTCGTTGCAACAAATTACAGTGTACCAGAAGCTATAAGGCGTGTTAAGGTGTTGTCGGGGATATCATAACTGGGCTTTTTTTGTGGCATTGGTGCAGTAAAGGCTTCTTTCTGGCATCTCAACCATGCAGCTCATTTTTGTTCAATTATCGTTGTATTGTGCTCCTTGTATTCCAAACAATTCTTCTGATAGTTGTGGCTGAAATCTTTCTTGGTTCACCTGACCTTGGCTTGGCATCAAGAGATCCTCAAATGTTACACTTCTTAATAAGTGATTGAACAGTACTGACTGGCATTTTCAAGGCTTTGGATATCTTTTTATAACCTTTTCCATCTTTATGGAGTTCCATTACCTTGTTACGCAGTTCTTTTGACAGTTCTTTCTAGCCTGCGCAGTGCATCCACGTGAGAGCTAACAAACTGCTTGACTATTTATATATAGATACTAATTGCAATTTAAAAAGCCACAGATGTGGAAAATTACCATTTTAACCTGTGTGTGTCACCTGGTGTGACTGTAACAAGGCCAAACATTTAAGGGCATGTAAAATTCTTATCAGGGCCATTTGGGTGATTTCTGTTATCATTATGATTTAAAAAGGACCCAAACAATTATGTGATAATAAATGGCTACATATAATCACTATCCTTCAATACAAAAATGTTGTTTGCATGATCAGTCATATTTTTGAAATAAATATAAAAATGTCACAATTTTTGCCAGGGTATGCAAACTTTTGAGCACAACTTTATACATCTATTATAGTTGATTGTAAAATATATCTTGACACCTCTATGTCTCCATGCATTTGATCAGTTAATTATAACATAATATTGTTATGGCCAAGTGATTAGGCTTCCAATGTTAAATATTATGTTAATCATCCTCATTTAAATCAAACCACATATTGGTGCACATAGTGTGGCATTTTGATGAAATGTTTATCCTTACTTTCTCAAAAACATGTTCATGTGAACAGTATGGGCTATAACAATAACACAGGCATGGAGCCCAATTCAATTGCAAGCCTGCATCTCACAGGATACAGGCAGTATATCTGCGGGTGTGCTGCTGGCTCCCATTCATATCTGATTCCGGAGCTATTCAATTGATCAAGGCTGCAAGTTATTCGTAGCTGTTCAGGGCAGGAACCTGATCAATTAAGCAAGACCGTAACCTCCCATTTCGAATCAGCCAATAGAAGACCGTCATTATTATGGAATTGAAACATGGAGGTTACATGTCAATCAATAAGGTTCGGAGGTCCGATATGTGAACAGACTCACAAAATCGCAAAATACTGAATTATGAAAAGGAATGCCAATACTGTTCTAGTACATGTGGGTGTCCCAGAAGCTGTGAGGTGTGTCAAGGTGTTGTCAGGCATATTGTAACTGGGCTTTTTTTATGGCTTTGGCGCAGTAAAAGCTTATTTCTGGCATCTCAATCGTGCAGCTAATTTTTGTTCAAGAATCATCGTATTGGGTCTCATATGCGTTAACTCATTGATTCCCGAGATCGATATAACCCCGAAATGAAACATAAAAAATATTTTTATTTACTAGCGATTTGCGAGCTTGAGACTGTTGTGCAATTAGTTCTAATGTCTTTCATTGCTTTCCTCCCTTATTTACATTGCAGTATTGTTTTTTTATTTGCATTTACAGTGCTACAAAGGTGTTTAACCCCCTTGCAGGTCCTCTCTAGCACTTGTAGGATTTTCTCCTTCATTTGCGATTTACGGGTGTGAAACCATTTGTGGGCTTGGGGAATTGAAGCAATTGAATAGCGATTTGTGACTTTAGCCATTCTAACTTTTGCGGAATTGAAAGATCAAAGGCTTAGGGGAGGTTGTAAGTTCCGGGTTTAATCATCGCAGAGTTGTCAAGGCCGTAACTCATAACCCATTTGTAGCTTGCAAAAAGACACTTATTGAATAGCAAATTAACTTGCGGCCTCACTTTTGGGCAACTGTAACTTGCGATAACTCAATTGAACCTCGCTCATGGTTTTCAAGAGATCCCCTGAATTAATGCAACCAAAGTGTGTTCATGAGAAGAGAATAATTTTGACCCATTGTAGAGAACCATCCAACTTTAAGTAAAAAATAGTAATTTCAGGAGTAAGCCTTTATAAAGTGTATTAACCAATACTATGATGGATGGTATAAACACAAGAATAGTGTAAGCAAAATTGTATATAAAACAAATCTAGAAAAATACACTATTAGTATCTCTGGTATTAACATCCCTTTGATATGGCATCATTAAAGTATAACATAGTTGATGAAAATTGGAAAACATGATTGAGACACCAGTAGTTAAAATATACCTTTTATTAAATAATATTTAAAACAAGTAATTAATACACTTTGATTAAAAATGTTCTTATCAAAACAAGGTATCCCTGGGTACACACTTGTAGCACAGTCCTCACCCTTTAAAGAGATAAAAAACAATCCTCATATAAGACATGTAACTAATGGTTAATCCATACATTTAATAATTCCTATGTGAGATAAGGTAATCCAAAAAATAATCACAGTGTAAAATAAATTAAGTATACTGAGACACAGGGGATATTAATATAAGGAAAGAGAATAATAAAGGGAATGGATGTAAATTACACTGTGTCCCTACAATAACTCTTGTGTGGCAGAGGTTAGGGACCCACCTCTTCACCCCTAGCAATGTCTAAGTTGTCTAAGCTAAGAAATACAATTCCTAAACTTATCATCTACTCTTACTGCAATATGGACTAATTCCCATTGTCACCTGTATTTCAAGTATAAGAGAATCTTCTTAGTGCCTGATGACTGGTTCAGCGTTTACAACAGGGATGTCATGCAGCTTTCATCTCCACTCTCAGTGTGGTATCTGATGTCAACACCCAGGGACAGACAGTACAGGTCTGACACGTGTTTTGCGTCATCAGCTTCCACAGAGACCAGAAGGAGGAGTTCCAGATGTCCAGTTTAAATAGGGAAAGTAATCTGCTCACATGCTTTTTCATTGGACCCAGATAGACTATATGCTGCAGATAGAAAGAGAAAAAACATAAGCATATTGAATAAAATACATTGCATATTTTCTCATGTGTTGTCACTCTTTTATTTGAGCACAATCAACAAATAAAGCTTCTTTATTATAGGATATACTGACAATCATATGTCCATGTTAGTATAAATAGGGTATTTTCCACAGTTATAAAATGAAGAGTTAATATAAATCTGTGTTTATAACATCTCTTTGCAATTCATTAAATATATTCACTATTACATTCCATAATCTTAATTCCATTATCAAACTGATAGTCCCCTTATATAAAAATGTCACTATCCTAGATAGTTATATATACATAGATGAACGACTATATACAATTAACTTGGACTAACGTCCATCATACCATTGCTGCAAGATATGTTCTAAATACTCAAATTGATCTCATTAGAACCATAGAAAACAAGAGACCAGAGTATAGAAAAAGCTAAAGTGAAGACTAATACCTACAATATATTTTTTTAAGGTACCATTAGAGACAACTATATATTAAACAAAAAAATGTGAATAAAATAATAGCCTACACTGCGCCCTTGTTGCAGACATAGATTAGTGGCTCTATGCTGCCAACATTGCATTTTTCATTAGAGCATTTAATCCATATATTGTATAACAGTTATTTTGTTATACAGTATATGGACTGCTATGTGCAATATATTACTGTGGTTTATTCATAGAATTGCATTCACAATAAGGATAATTCTCCAGTCCCAATATGCCACTTTCCTAAACTACTATATATACATATATTGGGACAACTATATACAATTACTTGACTGAACCCACAATGAACAGATCTACATGCCATTTATGCGAAATAGGTTATAAATACTCTATGAATCAAATTTTAACCACCTAAGGCTTAGATTTTCAAGAACCAAAATATAGGGATACTGAAGTATGGACTAATATCAGCATTTATTTCTCGTTGTTATCAGTAAACCTTTATGTTTCATAAAAATACCGTGAAGTTATTTCCTTCATCAAAACCTGCAGGGATGACTGTATTCAGCATTGTTATCATCTGCTTTCTGCTTTTAACAGGTCAAGTTCTAAGTTACTCTTTCTTATTCCCAATGAGATTTTTTGTAAGATCCAACAATTGATCATAGGTTTGGAACTGTGTACAGAGTTGAAATGTCTTGCCACAGAGGTAAGTGTCTTACCTTTCTGCAGATCTTTATTTCTGTTTCTGATGTTACCCAACTGTTCCCCTAATCAGCGTCTTATTACTCTCTTTGTCTGACCGATATACTGTAGATTGCATGGGCACTCCAGACAGTAGAAGTCATTGAGATCAATGTCTCAACCTCTTCTATCTTGGTGCATATCCTTTTTAACCATATATTGGCAGAATTTACAATATCCACATCCAAAAGTTCCATTGGGTAAAGGATGTGTATGTTTCTTTTCTTCACAAAATGACTGTTTACCAGGTGGTCTTAGGTATTCTTTGATCTTCTAACAATCTTAATTGTAAGATCGTATATCTGACCATTTCAGCCTCCTTTGTCACCTTTTGTGCTTGTTGCCACTTTCAGAGATGGGGCTATGGTAGGTCTTTTTGAATTGCTCTAGTGGTTCAAATTGTTTTAGTTTTTTATTCAACTCTGTAATTTATTTGTCCAATTTAGTTTGTATATCACTCTCATGATCTGAGGAATGAGGAAATAGAACGTGCTTTTGACAATTGTACATTGGTAGATATGTGATGATTGGCAAAGAGGATTAAGGACTTTAGAAGGTCTGCTTAAAAAAACAACTTTACTCTGTGTGGAACAAGACATGTCATGACAAATACATTGCAAAATATTTGATTCCCATGGGGTTTAAGAATAAAGTTCTTACCTTAGTTTTCCTTCAATCTAGAAGCTGGGAACAGGCGCTTATAAATTGCTCTGAAAACCTCCTTGCCATAGTCTCAGTATATGAGAGTGATATACAAATTGAGTTGGACAAAGAAATTACAGAGTTGAATAAAAAACAAAAATAATTTGAACCACTAGAGGAATTCAAAGAGACCTACCATAGAATACTGGCAGATTTAGGACAAAAATGAAAGACAAATTATTACCCTAAAAAGAGATACATTTAATAGGGATACTCAGGATTTTGAGAAATACAATATATTTGATTGGACTCCTGGTTCCTCATCGGAAGTGGAAACATCAGTGACTGATAAGGACGTCTCCATTGAGAACAGAACCAAACAATATAGAGCTCCATCTGAAGACTTTTTAGACAGAAGACGGAGACAGAGACCAGAAATGTATCTGTTCACTCAAGGAGACAGGATATAATCATCTGTATCAAGAAATCTGACAGACCATCAGAGATAGTGCTACAGAGGTGAGGAACCAAAGAGGATGAGACATTGGTCCCACAGAGCAAGATGGTAGTGGAGGAGGATACGCAGATCATCAATCTTTCTGATAGAATGTTAGATCCAGCACAAACTGCCCTCCTAAAAATAGGATTATCCTTCTCTCCAAGTAAGCAATTTGACTTATTTGACACTTATAAGAATCTTCAACTTTTTGCCCGTAAACTCCTTATCAAAAGATTCTTGATTAATAAAGATAAAGCATCAAGGTCAACAATACCTCCACACAATGACAATGCAGGTCAGATCGATCCAGATGGAGAACAAGATGAATCAAAAGTAGATAAATTGAGAACCAAATCCAGATCAAATACTCCTATGTCAGGCTGCCCAGCCATTGAATTATTTGTGAAAGTAGTCACTCATGAAACGGAAGGTTTAAGAACTAAGAAGGTACATAACCTTACTATACAAAAGACCAATGCCCTGAAGACTATGCGTGAATGGGAAGATGTAATATTCAAAATGTCTGATAAAGGTGGGAACATTGTCATTTGGCCATTGAACATATATGTAACTGAAGCAGACAACTCAGAGATAAAGAATGCTACACTTGATTGTTGGGTGACCCCACAGAAGATTACCTGGGCCTTTATACTAAATCACTAATAGAGGCCGAAGATGAAGACTTAATTACAGCCAAAGAAGCCACCTTCTTGACGGTTACAGATAGGAAAATTGCACCATTTTACATGCTACCGAAAGTCTGCCTGGTAGTCCAATCATTTCAGACAATGGTAGCCTTTGTGAAAGAGCAAGCCAATTTCTGTATATGCAACTGAGATCCACTGTCATTAGTGTACCATCATATGTTAAATACCCCATGGATGTGCTAAATTAATTGGATGACATCTCTCTTATTTCAACAAAGATACTGGCTACATGTGATGTGGAGAGCCTCTACACATTGATAAATCATGAGAATGGGTGTCAAGCAGTCAATTACTTCTTACAAATGTAAGCAACTCAAAAACTTTCTAGAAATAATTTTCTAGTTAGAATGTTGAGATTTATTCTGCAACATAACTACTTTGTCTTGAATGATGCATTTTATCTGCAGAAACGCAGGACGGCGTTGGGATCTGCCTGTGCACCCACCAACACCAGCATCTATCTTGGATGGTGAGAGAGAGAATTGGTTTTATGTGACAATAACAAATCATTCACTGTGTATGTAATTCTGTGGCTTAGATACATAGAAGACCTATTGATTATCTGGGATTGTACTAAAGGTGCATTGGAATAATTAATATTCTGAATCATAATCAGTTAAATCTAAGACTGATCTACTATATTAATGACAAGTCTGTTGACTTTTTGGATGTCACGATGAAGATGGCAATCCGAATACTGATCTGTGTAGAAAAATGGCTGCCACTAACTCTACCCTACTACAGTCAAGCTCCCATTTCCCCCAACCATAAAGGCAATTCCATCCGGGGAATTTCTCAGAATAAGAAGGAACTGCTCCGATCTGTCCACATTTAAAATGAGAGCAGTGGAATTATGGGAAAGACTAACACAGTGGGGATACATTCAGAGACTGATAAAAAAAAGTCTATCATAAGGCATTGCACACTCACAGAATGCAACTACTTATTCCCAAAAGGTGACCGAAGAAGGCTGAAATAGATATATAGGATCTTACAATGAAGATTCTCAATAAGCATATTGATATTCTGAAATCAGATCACTCACTCCAAATGATCATTGGAGACAAGATAGGGATGGGTTGGAGGAGATCAAAGAATCTCAAAGACCACCTGGTAAACAGTAATTTTGTGAAGAAAAGATACCTACACATTCTTTACCCAATGGGACTTTTGGATGCAGACATTGTCAATTCTGCCAATATATGATTAAAAGGGATATGCTCCAAGATAGAAGAGGTCAAGACATTGATCTTAAGGGCTTCTACAATTGCAGCTTCCATGGGGTGATTTACTGTCTGGAGTGCCTGTGCAATCTATGGTATATCAGTCAGACGAAGAGAGTAATAAGACGCCGATTAGGGGAACATTTGGGTAACGTCAGAAACAGCAATAAAGAACTGCAGAAAAGTAAGACCCTTACCTCTGTGGTGAGGCATTTCAACTCTGTACACAATTCCAAACCTAGGATCAAGTGTTGGATCCTAAAAAAAATCTCATTGGGAATAAGAAAAAGTAATTTAGAACTTGAGCTGTTAAAAGCAGAAACCAGATGGATAACAATGCTGAAGACAGTAATCCCTGGAGGTCTTAATGAAGGAAATAACTTCACTTCATTTTTATAAAACATAAAGGTTTGCTGATAACAACGAGAAATAAATGCTGCTATTAGTCTTTACTTCAGTACCCCTAAATTTTGATTCTTTGTAATGTAGACATTAGGTAATTCAAATTTGATTAATAGAGTATTTATAGCGTATTTCAAATAAATGGTATGAAGATCGTCAGTTCATTCAATAAATTGTATATAGTAGTCCCAATATATGTATATAGTAGTTTAGGAAAGTGGCATATTGGGACTGGAGAATTATCATCTTTGTGAACTAAATTATCATTATCATTATTGTGAATGCAATTCTATGAATAAACCACAATAATATATTGCACATAGCAGTCCATATAGTGTATAACGAAATAGCTGTTATACAATATATGGATTAAATTATCTAATGGAAATTGCAATGTTAGAGACATAGAGCCACTAATCTATGTCTGCAACAAGGGCGCAGTTTAGGAGATTATTTTATTCACATCTTTTTAAATATATAGTTGTCTCTAATGGTACCTTAAAGAAATTATTGCAGGTATTAGTCTTCACTTAAGTTTTTTCTATACTCTGGTCTCTTGTATTCTATGGTTCTAATGCAATCAATTTGAGTATTTAGAACATATTTTGTACTAATGGTGGACTTTGTCCAATTTAATTGTATATATTAGTCCATCTATATATATATAACTATCCAGGATAGTGACATTGTTATAACAGGGGACTATCAGTTTGATAATGGAATTTAGATTGGAAATGTAATTAATAATACCACAATAACATATATCTTTAATATATTGCATAGAGTAGCTTACAGATGTTATAAACACGGAATTATATGACTCTTCATTTTACATTCAGATGTAGGCATATAACTGTGGAAATACCCTATTTAGACAATACTAACATAGACATATGATTGTCAGTATATCTTATAATAAAGAAGCTTTATTCACTGATTGTGCTCAAATAAAAGAGTGACATCACATGAGAAAAAATTCAATGTATTTTATTCATTATGCTTATGTTTTTTTCTCTTCCAATCTGCAGCATATAGTCTATCAGGGTGCAATTACCAGAAAGAAACAACACAGTGAGTTAATTAAAAGCACATGAACAGATTACTTACCCTATTTAAACTGGGCATCTGGTACTCCTCCTTCTGGTATCTGTGGAAGCGGATGATGCGAAACACATGTATCAGACCTGTACTGTCTGTCCCTGGGTGTTGACATCAGATACCACACTGAGAGTGGAGATGAAAGCTGCATAGTGTCTCCTGTTGTAAACACTGAACCAGTCATCAGGCCCTAGGAAGATTCTCTTCTATACTTGAAACATAGTAAAGAGTAGATTATAAGATTAGGGATTTTATTTCTTAGTTTAGACATCGCTAAGGGGTAAGTGGTGGGTCCTTAAACTCTGCCATACACATGTTTTTGTAAGCACACAGTGTAATGTGCATCCATTCAATTTATTATTATCTATGCTTATACTAATGTCACCTGTGTCTCAGAATACTTAATTTAGTTTACACTGTGGTTATTTTTTTTATTACCTTATCTCTCATAAGAATTATTAAATGTGCTAGCGACTTGCACATCAAAAATGACAGGGCAATACAATTTGAAGCCATGGCAATGCTGTTTGACACACAATGTAAAGCTTTTTCGACCTTGAGGACCTTTGGCGCTCATTGCGAGCCTCTCCTCTCTTTTACTTTTTGCTCCTCTGAGCACCTTCGTCACTCATCACAAAGACACATATATATTTATCTATATTTTGTTAACTAAAAATTAATTAGTCACTTATTAAATTAATATACTTTACCGATTTGTAATTAATATATCCAGCAATCAATAGTCTGAAGAGCTAACAATCTGTTCTTATTTTCTGACAGCATACAATGCACAGTTTGAGTGTTGGTGCCATGATGAAAAAGTGTAACGAATGTCCCAACTGTGCATTAGAAATAGGCTGCGTGCGCGAGGGCAAACCGTTGGTTTAGTTGTGTAAAGCGCTATTGCAGATTCGTAATGTTATTAATATGTTATGCGGCTCGCAAGCATTTTCTATAATTTGTAATAGTGCATTTTGTACCTCGTACGTTCCTGTGTGAAAGTGCTATGTGGTTGGCAGTGTTTTGCGCGGGCCGCGGTCGGGTAGCCTCGTTTTCATTTTTTTGGCAGGCCATTTTTATTCTCGCGATTTTAGAGTGGAGAAACTTGTTTAAATCAACTTAAATGCACGTTCCACCTCACTCCCAGACGTCCTGGCTGTTTCCCTGTGCTGTGTGTGATGTTTTGTTGTATTTGTATTTTATTTTTTTGTGTGTTTTTTGTTTTTTGCGGTTCGGCTATTAATTTCGGATTTTCGGATCTCGTATTTTTTTTTTTACTGTGTAATAGTGTATTTTGTACCTTGTACATTCCTGTGGGAAAGTGATACTCAGTTGGCAGTGTTTTGCGTGGTCCGGGGTTGTGTAGCCTCATTTAAAAAATTTTGGCAACAATTTTTATTCTTGCTTAGGCGATTTTCGAGTGGCGAAACTCTGCCAAATTGACTTAAATTTGCATTTCACCTCACTCCTGGACGTCCTGGCTGTTCCCCCATGCTGTGTGTGATGTATTTTTTTTTCAAAGTCCTGCGTCTCATAATTTATTTTTTTCTAAGTCCCGCGTTGGTCAAGTGCTTGCAGGCTGGTGATCCCGCGTTTACTAAGTGTTTGGTAGCTAAGTCCTACGTGTTTCATTGCCTTCACTGCACGCCTCGCTTCACCTTTGTGCTGCGGGCTTTAGTGCCTTAATGGCTCGCCTCCCTGCGGGAGGTTTGCAGGCGATGAGCTCTTTTGGTGCTCATATTCTAAGTGCTCCAAGGTAAAGGCTAGCCTCGCTTTGCGAGGCTCACAAGCGATGAGCGCCTTCTGAGGTCATCTCCTAGGTTGTACGCACCACGCAAAGCGTGACGACGTTTCGTAGTTTGACAACTATTAAATGTGATGGATAAACCATTAATTACCTGTAATATATGAGCATTATTTTTTTTTTCTCTTTAAAGGGTGAGGATAAGGACTGTGCTAAGTGTGTAACCAGGGACATCTTGTTTTGAGAAAAAAAAATTATTGACATTTATTAATTACTGGTTTTAAATATTATTTAATAAAAGGTATATTTTAAGTACCAGTGTCTCAATCATGTTTTCCAACTTGTGTTCATGCAGTATTTTATACTTTGTTAGCAAATATTTCTACATTATGCGTGAACAACAGTAATATTTATTTGTGATGGTAATACTACTAAATCATTACATAATAACACTGTTCTATAATACCCTGTGCCTATATTAACTTATACCTTACATATATCTTACAATCCTCTGCATGGCCTATGTTATATAGTAGTTTGCCTGTTGAGGTTCACCCCCAGCATAGATTACAGCTTCATATTTAGCCACCCTCAGTTTCAACCACTCCTCTCTTTAAGGCCTCAGGCTGTCCATTATGACAGTTCTCACACCACGGTATATAACACACAATGGTATTGTGTACGTCATATACCTTCCCATATATTTGACATACATGATCACTCTCAGTCCTCTGATGTGCTCAGGGTCCATGCTGTTGATGACTATTGTTTTGGGTATAGCTAACCTGTTAATATGCAATGCATTAAAACACATGTTGTAGGCAATGTGGGTTCCCTGATTTGCCATAACCTCTTGAGTACTGGAGTTATGTAGAGGTGTATTATTGCCAATACTTGATGTTCACAGATGTATGCAGACTCGCACATACACCTTTCATGATTTTGTATTATAGTAATATCCTTTTAACTACTATTGACAGGTCTCAGCAAGGCTTTTAAGTTGTATTCAGTTCACATCACTTTTTTGAGAAAAAACAGCTATCATAAGGCGTTGAGCAGTTTTAGTAACTTGTGTGAGGATTGTAAAATTAAATTGCAATGGTTCACAGTTATAATAGAAAACAGAGGGATTAGAAGGCCAGTTTTTTTATTTTACACACAAGGTACAAAAAGGGCAACATAATTAATAAGGGTGATAGCCAATTTAGACAAATTTATTCAAGAAAATAAGGGTGATAGCCAATTTAGACAAATTTATTCAAGAAAAAAGGTGCCTAAGAGGGGTATGATAACGTACAGCCAAGGCTAATATCACCAGTAGCATAGTTGCATAGTTACATATTAATTGAGGTTAAAAAAATACTTTTAGTCCATCACGTTCAACCTTTTAAGATCTCCTCTGATCTGCAATATGCAGATTAGTTGTTAATTGAGCCAGAGGAATGAAAAAAGAAAAAAAAACAAGTGAAAATTATCCAATCATCTCAAAAAGAAAAAAAACAAAAAAAAAGAATTCCTTCCTGACCCCAGATACAGGTTATCGGATTCCTCCCTGGAACAATACTCTCGCTCTAATTAACTAGGATAAATCTGAATGCCCTTTTTAATAATATATATATATATATATATGTCTCTTTTTAAAGTTATCTAACGAATCCGCTGTCACCACCTCCTTTGGTAGAGCATTCCACAGATTAACCACCCCTATTGTGAATAATCATTGGTGGAATCTTTTTACTTCTAACCTCAAATAATGTCCTCTTGTCAGTTTAAAATCTCTTGGCACAAAAAGCTCATTTGATAAAGCCTTATATTAACCCAGGATATATTTATATAAGGAAATCATATTCCCTCTTAGACACTTTTTTTCTAGAGAAAACAGGTTTAATTTGGTTAGCCTTTCTTCATAACTTAGGCCCTCTATTCCCATTATTAGTTTTGTAGCCCTTCTCTGTCCTTTTTCCAGCACTAAAATGTACTCCATATTCCAAATGTGAAGGCGTACTAGGGATTTGTATAGCGGCAGAATTATATTTGCTTCCATTGCTTCAATACCCTTCTTAATACATGCTAATATTTTATTTGCATTTGCAGCTGCTGCTTGGCATTGAACACTGTTACCGAATTGGTTGACCACAAGTACTCCCAAATTCCTTTCAATATCAGATACCCTTAGATTTGCTCCATTAAGATTATGCATTGTATCGCTATTTTCCTTACCAGATTCATAACTATATATTTATATGTATTAAATATCATGGGCCATGTAGATGCCCATTCTCTAATTTATGTAAATGCCTTTGGACGCAAAGTACATCATTATATGATTTAATTACCTTGCACTACTCATTAATAAATATGTTAAAAAGGGGATAACCTAATTCTGAACTCTGGGGAATGCCACTTACTACATTATTCCAACACTTTGCTTCCTATCTTTTAGCCAGCTCTCGATCCATGAGCAGATATTTACTGCAATTCCTGTATCCCTTATTTTGCACAATAGTCTTCCATGTGGCACTGTATCAAAAGCCTTTGAAAAATCAAAAAAGACTACATCAACTGATTTGCCTTGATCCAGGTTCCTACTAACCTCCTCATAGAAACTAATTTGACTTGTTTGACATGACCTATCCCTCATAAATCCATTTTGACTCCTACTTATAATCCTGTTCAAATAGACATATCCTTGTATATTATGCCTTATTAACCCTTCTAATAAGCTTTCCCTCTACAGAAGTGAGTATCACTGGTCTAAAATTCCCCTGATTTGCTCTGGCTCCCTTCTTAAATATAGTTATCACCTCTGCTTTTCGCCAGTCATCTGGTAGTGACCCTGTGTTCAGTGAATCTTGAAAAATCAAATATAATGGTTTTGCTATTATAGAACCCAGTTCCTTAAGTACCTTTGCATGTATTCCACCAGGACCTGGGGCTTGATTAACATTTATTTTTTCCAAGCGCTTTTGGATTTCTTCCAGCGTTAACCAATTATTTTGTGGAAGTAGTGTAGCCGAAGAAAAGAACCTATTTAGCTCATCTGCCTTTTCCTGGTCACTAATTATCTGATGGTCTGTTTCACATTGTAATGTTCCTATAGCTTCCTTCCTGTTCTTCTTCCCATTAAAATATTTAAAAACTATTTTAGGGTTAGTCTTACTCTCTTTTTAAACACATTTTTCATTTTCTGTTTAAGCAAGTCTAATAGACCTTTTGCAAGGCTTGTTGATTTTCTTGTACCTAGGTAAGGCAGACTATGTCCCCTGTTAATTGTATACTTGAAAAGCCTGTTTTTTACTCCATATCCTGATCTTTAAATCATCGACATTGGATATGCTTTACTTCTTTTACTTTTATTCCCACATGGTATATGGTGATAAGTACCATATGTTTATTTAATAAGGATTTAAATGTTGTCCATTTATGTTCAGTATTTTTACTTATCAGTTCACTGTCAAACTCTATACTTTTGTATTGCTGCCCATAGACAGTTAAAATCTGCTCTTTTAAAATTAAGAGTTTTGTTGGCCCCTTACAGTTTGTTGTCTTTTGTTTTAATTCAATCTCAAATGAGACTGTGTTGTGATCACTGTTTTCCAAAGGTTGCCCTATTTCAGCATTTGATACCATATTATTATTATTTGTGGTAACTAAATCCAAGACAGCCTTATTTCTAGTAGGTTCTTTTATAACCTGGGACAGATAATGATGCCTGAGTGTACTCAAGAACCTGCTCCCCTTCGCTGAACTGCTGGTCTCATTTATCCAGTTTATTTCAGGGTAGTTAAAATCTCCCATTATGAAAACTTGTCCATGCTTAGCTGTTTTCTAATTTGTAACAATTATTGCATTTCCTCACTTTCAATTATATTTTGGGGGTTTATAGCATACTCCAACCAATATTGTTTTGGAATTTGCTGATCCGCTATTTAACATTCAACATTAGTGCTAGTTCCAGCATATATATCTTCTCTGACAATAGGCTTATATTCAGGCGTAACATACTGACAAATCCCTCCTCCCTTTTTACCATTTCCCCTATCTTTCCTCAATAGGTTAGAAACATTCATCAGATTAACATTCCAGTCATGAGATTCATCCCATCATGTTTCAGTCCCATTTTTCATTAACTGCTAATAATACTAACTTGCCCAATTTTCTTGGCAAGCTTCTGGCATTAGCAAGCATACACCTTATATTATGAATTTGTAGTTTTGAAGTGCCTGCCTCTGTACTTGAGTTACTTAGTAAAACCTCTCTATTGACTATACTAACCCTCATCCCATCTCCTCCCCCATGAATAGTTAATTCATCCCTTTTCCCCTCTACACTTTATACCCCATTCCCTCATCTAGCCCCCCACCACCTACTAGTTTAAAAATGGATCCAGCCTTTCTGCATTCCTATCCCCTAGCACACAAGCTCCCTCATCATTAAGGTGCAATCCATCTCTACTATAGAGATTTTACCCAAGCAAGAACTGAGCCCAGTGCTTTAAAAACCCAGACCCCTCCTTAGTGCGCCACATTAACCTCCCTAAACTCCTTCTGTCTCCCCAGGCTAGCTTGTGGCACAGGTAGTATCTCAGAAAATACTACATTGGAGGTCCTTGCCTTAAGCTTATTCCCTAGTTCTCTAATGTCATTCTTTAGGACTCTCCATCTTCCACTAACTTTGTCATTGGTACCAGTTAATTTCCAACCCTTCCCAATAATTTATCAACCTGATCCACAATATGCCAAACTCAAGCACCTGGGAGACAGCAAACTGTTCACCTGCTGGGATCTGGGTAATAAATAACTCTGTCTACCTTCCTAATTATAGAGTCCCCTACCACAAAAACCTGTCTGTTTCTCTGCCGATTCTGCCCTCTCACTCCTCCAGTAGAACTGTTCTCCTGGCTGTTAGAGGGAACAGCTCTATCTGGCATTGCCGTTCCTGAATAGACATCCCCAACAGTTTCCCTCAATCTGGCAAATCTCTTGGTGTTTGCCAACTCAGAACTGGCCTGCCTCCTCCTTCTGATCCCCCTGCTTCCCCTTGTAACTGTAACCCAGCTACCTCCCTGGACATCCTCACTAGCCCCATCTCCACCCTCCATACCAGGCCAATCTAAACTGTGCTCAGTGAGCACCAACTCCCTTTCAGTGGAGAAAAATCAGTAAATGCTGCAATTCTCCTCTCCAGTTCTCCAATTTGAGCCTCCAGAGAGGCAACATGCTCACCCATGTCACATAGGTATGGACCCTGGATTGTCTGTTCCAGTAGTGCATACATATGACAAGATGTACACTGAGTGAGATTGCCGCTGGACTGACTTATGGTTATCGTCTACAAAAATTCAGTGGGAAAAATTAAATAAAATAATAAAACCATATATTTACATAAAGCTTTATAAAAATAAACAAAACACAAAAACACACTTTTTTTCTTCCCTTTTCTGCACTATAAGTTTGCCTTCTTTTCTTTGAACATCCTCATTTTATTTAAACTCCTTCACTTATACTAAAACTACACTTGACACTAGAACTGTTCGCAAGCTCATAAGTTCATCCCTTCCCCTGTTTAAAGGAGATTCTGACTACCCACCTGTACTAAATCACTGCACACAGCAAATAAACACACTACTTGCCAGAAGCAATTTGGTTGCAAACAGACACACACAAGTCACAAATTGATATGCAAGTTTAACACAGGCAAAAACACACCCCTCTCACCTGTACCAAATCACTGCACACAGCAAACACAATACTTGCCTGAAGCAATTAAGTTTAGCATATCTTTATTATTAATGTAAGACTTTGCCTAGTGAAAATGTCCTGCCAAAAGGTTAACAGTTGAAATGAGGTCACACCTTGATGGCAGAAAACAAAATATTTCACCTTAAAAAGAGTAAAATTGGGCAACTCACTACCAAAGGAGATTATGATGGCAGATTCAGTGAATCTGCCATCAGACTCAATTTATTTTGAATAGCTAAAATTGGATTTGATTGCCAGTTTTTGTGATCATATAGGATATTTTTCACTTTATGAGACAATTGAACATGTTTCAGTGGGGTATTGGTCTGCATTTCTCTTGATCAATTAAGGGTTCACATAATGAATGTGCAATACCTAAATCTTTGTTGAATTTTTCTGACTAATTGTAATGATCAGCTATTTTCTGTGCATTAAAGAAGCACACACAAGTCACTTGCTTTTCGGTTCGGTATTCTCAGCAGATATGATCAAAATCCAGCATAAACATGAAATTAGTAGTAATGAATAGTTTTATAATTGCTCTTTCCTTTCAGATGATGTTAGCAGGCTGTATATATTGACAGGATGACAGGAACAAGCTACTGTTAAAGTATTGAGAGAAAACACAGGAAGAATAATAGTTGACAAAAATAGCATTTACATTTATACAGTCCCACACATTCCAAAAACCAAGCAGCTCACGCCAAATTGCAAGCTCTCCTGTCAAAGCTATAACACTCCATTATGCAGATGTTATGTTTGGTTCTGGACCTTAGCATTTCACTCCCAAAATGTTCACCAGGATTGATTCTAAGCATATTTTATAGGGAGTACTTCCACGAACCACATTTTCTCTATATAATGAATAAAATAATTACACTTACACTGTCAGACACAGACCCAAAGTTTTTCCCATAGAACTTTTCTATGTAGCTAAGGATTCTGGTAATGAAGTGCAAATTTACAACCTATTTGACTCAGACCCACTAACAATACCAACCATACACTAATGAGTCCAATTATAAGAGCAAAGCTAAAGTCTGTATGTGGCTCCTGATTCTCTTCCCCAAACCATGTGGGAAAAGTGTAGTCAGAATGGTCTGTTATTTCCTTCCTGGATATACAGTGGAGGATTTTTCAATCACTTTTTTACTCATCATAACACATTTAGAGCCCTATTGAAATCTTTTTTTTTTTAAGAGTTGTGGTTCATGTAGCACTGCAATATAGTAACCTGTCAATTTATCTTTTTTTTTAAAGGGCTGCGCAAGAGCACCACAGAATAGCCTGAAACGACCAATGTCACTAACTTATTGTCTGCTGTGCCATTTATTTTCACTCAAAGGTGATCAATATTGAATTTTACAGCCTCACGCAAATTAATGAAACATGCATAAGACCTTTTGGTAGCTGATTTTTCAACATAAAGTTAGTGTTCTGAATACCACCTGTAAGTGCTCTTGCTGAGACCTGTCAAAAGCAGTCAAAGATACAGTTAAAGAAACAGTTCTGTACTAAAAAAATCATGAAAAAGCTCTTAAGTGCATTACAAATTAATACTTACCATTAAAATGTATCATTTTTAATCAATATGTTTGAGTCAGTATGAATCTTGGAACATCAACTATTGGCAATAATACATGACATATATCAACTTCAGTGGTAACATAGACCCCCTTACTCAAGAGGTTAATACAAATCAGGAAAGCCATGTGATCTACACTATGTGCCTAAATGCATTGCCTATTAAAGGGCTGGCCACATCACAAACAATGGCCATAAACAGGATTAATCCTGATCACATCACAGGAAACAGAACCATCATGTCTGTCACACCCATGGGAAGGTATGTCATCTGTCACATGTGCAGCCTAAAGCCTTAAAAAGAGAAGTGGCAAAATGTGGGCCTGTAATCCATACTTGAGGTGAATTTCAACAGGAATATTAGTGTATAGCACAGGCCATGCACAGGATTGGCTTAGGGAGCATGTAAGAGACATGTTTTATAGGCACATGGACACAGGGCCAAAGCATGGCAAGGGATATTGCATTAATGTGTTTTAGTTGTCAAGGAAGGCCAGTAACAATTGTAGGCTGTGGAGAGGCAGATAGAGTCCCAGGAAGCTTACCTCCGTCAATGGGAGTCATATTAAGTCCTATGCCACTGCCGTTGTGCATGTGACAATATGTATACCAATAATAAATATGTAAAGTCATGGCTAGTGTTATTGTATTAATTAATTATGAATATTACATGTGATTTGTTTAACACCCAATGCATAACAGTGTTAGAATTTAATACTTTGATAGTATTACCACCCAAACATCAGTATTACTGTTGTTCTCACATAATTTTGAAATATTTTGGGCATATTTATTCAGGAGACATCTGGGAACCCATGCCAGTGTCACTGTTATTTGCTGTACTGTACACATTACAATGTTTGTTAGAGTAAATAAATCTAAATATTTCATAATGATGCCAGGTGTTGTGTGCACCAATAAGCCATGTTTCCTCTGTTTGTCTTACAAATAAATACAAAAATATATAATAATAATAATATGGAAAATGTAAACACTTGGCCATAACAACATTAATTATTAATTAAAATAACATTAATGACATGGAAATATAAGATTACAGTAATCCAATGCATGAAGCTATAGGTATCAAAACATATATTATCATCAACCATTTGTTGCTGTTGTTTAGTCATTAATGCCATGTCCAACTCTCCAGGACCCTATATACCGACACACTAGGTACATTTGTCAGCCATTTCCTCTCTGAGCTCAATTAACCTCATGCTCATTGTTTCAATGACCTCATCCATCCATCTCCACCTCTGTCATCCACTTCTTCTTGTGCCTTCAATCTTTCCCAGCATCAGAGTCTTTTTTTAAATGATCAGTGTATGGTCATATACAAAAAAATTAAGAGAAAATCATGTAATTTCTGTATGTACAGTACAGTGCTTTATACTGTTACTGTAACAATAAACCAACGCACCTGATGTTCAGATGAACATCAGGTGCGTTGGTTTATTGTTACAGTAACAAGCAGTGCAAACCGTGCCGTATCTGCTATGAGAAATCAGTTGCCATGACCAATTGCAGATATTAGCAATTCTGAGAGATCTCATAAAGAATGTTTAGCTGTGACAATAATCATAAGGCTAAGAGCATTAACACCATCACTATATGATATTGTTTAGCCACTTTTATACCACACTAACGACTTGCCCGTCAAAAAATTACGGCAATAAGATTGTAAGGCATGTAATGTTGTTTGTGTGCAAAATTAATTTTGTTGGTGTTCCAAGATCCTTCTGCGCTCATTGAGAGCCTCGCGCTGCGCGCCTTCGGCGCTTATCCGTGGCTCGCAATGAGCGTCTTTGGCGATCATCCCGAGGCTCTTAGTTGTTTGTGTGCTATGAGCAGCGTTGTTTTTTTTTTTGGGTATGGCAATGAATATTTAATAAAATAAGAAATGAATATACTTTACCTATTGTGAAGTAATATAAGCAGGAAGCATTGTGTTGAAGAGCTGGCAATCTGTTTTCATGTTGCTGCAGTATCAGTGCTGTGGAGCTGCTGTGTAAGTGTCATAATTGTGTGCAGTGTGTAGTGTAAATAGTGTGCGTGCACGAGCCAAATCCGTTAGGGTAGCTGTGTACTTCCGGATTGTGTAAGTTAGTGTTCTAAAATGGCGCCTAATGTGTGATACGCGGCTGTGGCTGATTTTGCTTCCTTGTTTTCGGATCTCGTACTTCTTTTTCGGAAAATCCGTAGTTGTTTGGTGGTATTTTGCGTCTTTAGAGTCCTGTAGCCTCGTTTCCGTTTTTTTCTGGGGCCATTTTTTCTCTCGCTTAGGGCATTTTCCGAGGTCTAAACTCTTATTTTGAGTTAAATTCAGGTGTAACTTCTGTTTTCGAGGTCCTGGGTGCCCCCCCCCCCTTGCTGTAGGTAAGCTTTTTATGTATTTGTTGTGTGTATTTATTGTGTTTTTCATGTTTTCCTGTGCTCGGGTTTTGGGCGGTAAGGTCGTATTTTTGCAAGGTCGTAATGGATCATAATGTGTCTCGTATTTGTTTGTCGTAAGTCCATAAGTTTTGCAAGGTCCGCAGTTGCAGGCAAGGAGCGCCTATGGCGCTTCATGACAGCAACTGCGGTGCTCGCTTCTCGAGCCTGCAGCGTTAGCAACATCCTGCATGCTCACAACTATATATGTGATATTAAAGGTATACAGGTGTTATCAGATGATAACTGATTTTTATGATATCATAACATCTAAACAAGCACATATAGTAACGGTCATCAGACTTAATGTCTGTTAATTAGATCAAAAACTGTATCTAGCCTCATTTTAATTCATGCATGTCTAACTGCTGGCTTTAATTAACATAGTAGTGTAGGACATCTTTGGTTTGCTGATTGTCCTGTTTTTGGGTAAAATTAGGCAAAAGGTATAGGGACAATATATCTACTTCCCTTTGATCGTACAGATCAGTTTGGTTTATTCAAATATCAAAACATAAACAAGAAAAATTCAGTAATCAATGATCACAAGTATAATAAAAACCATGTAAATAAGTAGATAAACGGTACATTCACATTTTCATACCTCCCAACATGAGGTATTTGATAAGCAGATTATTCTAGTAGGTTCCTATTACTTTTAATCATATTTTTTTAATATAGTGTTTTTAATTTTTTCTATAACATTTCTGTGAATGGATAAGTTCCCTGAGAAGAACATAATAGCCTTGCTGAGTGTCTTTCCACTTTTGTGTATTTATTATAAGTGGATCCCACACAGGCAGCCTTCCCAGGTTCCTTCCCTTTTTCACAGATTTTTAAGGTGGTTAGGCTACATGATAAGTGTTACAGAAATAAAGTGGGGCTTGTGTTTAGGTAAATCCTCTTGTTCTCCTGACTGTGCCTGGGGATCCTGGTCTCCTTCATCTGTCCCTGAGGGCCTGTTCCTCTCCAGCACTCCCCCACCCTCCACCTCTTTCCCTGAATGTGTGTGCCTGAAGCTGTGATGTCTTCCCTCCCTCCTCCCCTTTATTTCTGCTACTTTCCTGACACTCCCAGACTCCCCACAGCTGCCACTCGGGCCCTATTCCTTCCTCTTCCTCTCCCTCACTACTCATCTACATCTCTCTACCCATCTTCCTTTCTCCACTCATCTCCCAGCTCCTCTCCTGGTGACACCCTCCTCCCCTCCTCAAACCTTCCTCTATCTTCTCTACTAACAAATACAACACAAGGTATTTTTTCTAACGGACGGTACATGGGTTTACTTATTGAGAGTATACACTATAAAACAACACTAGCAGTTATATTGAACAATATGTAAACTGAGCAAAAAAAAGAAGCTGCTTCAGCTGCGAGACACCTTTTTTCTGCAGATAAATAGTGAAAATTGTTTGGGTCCTTAGTGTTGTCTGGTCAGAGTCTCTCTGAGGGGAGAGCTAACCTGACCAAATGTGTCCATATGTAAGAGATAACTACATCAAAGCATTTTCCAGAGATTTCAAAGTGTGAAAGTGAAGCAGAAACAGATACACAGCCCAGTGGCATAGACAGCATACTAGAGTATGTGTAAGATTTGAGAGAAGGTGATATGTATGAAAAACATGAGATTGAGGAAGCAAAGCAATATTTAAGAAAATGTATTCTGGTAAATAGCAAAAGCTTTTGTAGGGAATAGTGGAATAGAGAGAGCAATGGATGTAAGGGAAGTAGATGTAAGAGACAAAACATTTTGAGTGTAGAATATACATTTTATGAACTCTGTATAAAAAGAAAACAAAATCATGAAGATTTGCAAAAAGAAATGACGGATGAGATTGAGGTGAAACTGGGAAGAAATGACAGAGAACGGTTATAGAGAGCTATATGTAAAAAAAAAATTGAATGTGTTTTATGTGATTTTAAGTAGAAGAAAGTTTCTGGAATGTATTCGGTTTTCCTGTTAAATATGCAGGTAAGGTGTGTAGATGATTTGAGTGATGCCCAGTGAGTGATGGAGAAATTGAGATACTGGGAATAGTTATGTATATAGCTTTAAAATGATTAAGTTGGGTCTACTGCAGTCCATGGGGTCACAGAGAGTAAGATGCAGCTGAACAACTGAACAACAACAAAAACAGTGTTGGAAAAGTCAAAGAAAAAATAAACTGTAGTCTGTAAATGGGTTCCTGAACTTCTGCCCTAATAAATGGCTATTTTCTTATGCTTGCATGAGAGCAGGGCCCATTGTCCTAAATGGATACCTATGTTAGTGGGTGTGGAGACAAAATACCAATTTTTCCCATATGGATTAGGGAACAGTGCCATGGCACAAATGGCTGCAATTTTGCTTTTATAATGGGGCTCATCAATGTGAAGTTGGTTTTGTTAGTGGGGAAAAAGGTGGAATATTTTGAGCATCTTTTGCATTTCACTTAATAAAATATTTAGCTACAGTGGAAAAAAACATGTGTTTTGGTCATGTAAGTTTACTCAGAATGATCTGTTATTTCCTACCTGTATATGCAGGTTTTTTTTACCGACAATAACATATTTAGTGTCTGGTCAGAATCTCTAGATAATGATACATTCTTCCATTTTTTTCTTGCTTGTAAGATTTCAAAATCAACTCTATACATTTCGGTTTTTAGATCAGACATCTAAACATTGCAACAAGGATCAGAGGATACCTAAAAAGCTGAACTTGATGGACCAATAGTCTTTTTTTTCAATGAAATACACAAATTGTATTAAACACTGCATGCTTCACACATTGCTGACACTTACACCTCAGGTCAGCAACAGTGCAAATGTACATTGCATGCTGCAGGAAAATCAAAACTGATTGTTAGCTCTTCAGGATATTGATTGCTGGATATATTAATTACAAATAGGTAAAGTATATTAATTTATTATTTCATTCATTAATTAATTAGCATTAAAAAAATATATGTAGAGCGAAAAAAACGGACCAGGGGAGAGGATCGCAATGAGCCACAAAGCCAATCAGCTCGCCCCTTGCAATGACTGACAAAGGTGCTCAGACCACCAAAACTACACGAGCGGAGAGCCTTGCAATGAACATCGAAGGCGCTCATCGCAGGGCTCCCAATCAGAGCACAGGGTACTTAGTGAACCAAAAGTACAGCAGAGGAGAGGATTGCAATGAGCACGGGGCTCGCAATGAGCGGCAAAGGTGTTCAGATGACCAAAAACCTTACATTGTTTCCCAACTAGCATTCCCCACCTTACAAATTTATTGACTGTCATTATTTGACGGGCAAGTTGCTAGTTTCTGATATAAAAGGCAGGAAAACCCTGCCCACCCTATCCCATACTGGTTATCTGGGTTACTGTTAGATAGCCCATAATATATGGGATAAAAGAGAAGAAAGAGGAAAGGCAACTGTAATGCGGATCAGAAATGCAAATGTAATAATGTGGTAACATATAATGAGGGAGAAAATGAGTAGGGCACACGGAATCTCAGAGATGGTATAGGAGAATATGTATCAGGACATATAGAATGAATTTAAGGAATCCACTCATAGAATGGCCTATGGAGTATGCAAATAGCAAAACCAAAGGGCCAAACCATTCAAATCACAGTAGACCCCAGCAAGCAACAAATAACAGCAGATAGTGTGAAAGCAATAATGCTCAATTCTGTGATGGCTAATCGGTAGCCCGACAACATTAAAGGAGAAGGGAGAAAGGATAAGGCAAAATCATAAAGAAAAAGATTAAATACTGAAGGAGTGAAAAACAAGTGCTAGAGACAAGTTAAATGGTCGCCCATGTGAGTATCAGGCTGGTGTGGCGGAAAAAACAAAAATTTCGAATCCCCATTAATATGTAATGGCTCAAGAATAATTGATTATAATAGTCTCCCTGAGGGAGGACTACCAAAAAATACACTGGGCATCCTAGAGTAAAGAACAGCTCAGTAAAGAAGATCTCTGCATATACACTATAGTCTGCACAAAGGGAATCAATATGTGTATATAAAATAATATGCACATAATAATATAGAAAGTCCTAATCTATTACGAGACTATAGTGGCCAAGGAAGCAGTGGCTATGTATTGTGTCTATATACTGGCTGAGTATAACCTGTAATATATCTCCCAATTACAATGGACAGTGGTAATAAAGTAATGCTGGCCTACCACATGATAAGTGGTGCTGGCCTGTCACAGAATGGACATATGTAAGTCCAGAGAATATAATATAGTTAGGCCCCTAAAGATGACAAAAGTGTATATAAAGATACAAGAAATGTCTAGTAGTCATGAGGGAAGCTCAGAGGCAATTCCTCTTATAGGTAATGGGCAGCACAACCGGCTGCTGCTATGCTGAAATGAAAGCAAAAAAGCTTACCTGTGTATACAGCTCCCCCCGATCAGCCTGACACTCACATGGATGCACTAGTTCAGCGTCTGACGTCACAGACGCTGTACCATGGTTCAGAGCACTACAAGATCGCGCATGCGCTATCCGGATCTCGCGCATGCG
This sequence comes from Discoglossus pictus, assembly GCA_027410445.1. Taxonomy (NCBI): domain Eukaryota; kingdom Metazoa; phylum Chordata; class Amphibia; order Anura; family Alytidae; genus Discoglossus; species Discoglossus pictus. The sequence goes on from CM050164.1 coordinate 109,150,269, forward strand.
CAGTGAAACCGACGCGCGTTTCGCGATTAGATTCGCCCCATGAGTAAGCGAATATTCTCTGGACTTACATATGTCCATTCTGTGACAGGCCAGCACCACTTATCTTGTGGTAGGCCAGCATTACTTTATTACCACTGTCCATTGTAATTGGGAGATATATTACAGGTTATACTCAGCCAGTATATAGACACAATACATAGCCACTGCTTCCTTGGCCACTATAGTCTCGTAATAGATTAGGACTTTCTATATTATTATGTGCATATTATTTTATATACACATATTGATTCCCTTTGTGCAGACTATAGTGTATATGCAGAGATCTTCTTTACTGAGCTGTTCTTTACTCTAGGATGCCCAGTGTATTTTTTGGTAGTCCTCCCTCAGGGAGACTATTATAATCAATTATTCTTGAGCCATTACATATTAATGGGGATTCAGAATTTTTGTTTTTTCCGCCCCACCAGCCTGATACTCACATGGGCGACCATCTAACTTGTCTCTAGCACTTGTTTTTCACTCCTTCAGTATTTAATCTTTTTCTTTATGATTTTGCCTTATCCTTTCTCCCTTCTCCTTTGATGTTGTCGGGCTACCGATTAGCCATCACAGAATTAAGCATTATTGCTTTCACACTATCTGCTGTTACTTGTTGCTTGCTGGAGTCTACTGTGATTTGAATGGTTTGGCCCTTTGGTTTTGCAATTTGCATACTCCATAGGCCATTCTATGAGTGGATTCCTTAAATTCATTCTATATGTCCTAATACATATTCTCCTATACCATCTCTGAGATTCTGTGTGCCCTACTCATTTTCTCCCTCATTATATGTTACCACATTATTACATTTGCATTTCTGATCCGCATTACAGTTGCCTTTCCTCTTTCTTCTCTTTTATCCCATATTATAGCAACTTGCGGATCTTTTTTACATAGATTTACAGTATACGTGCCTCCCTACTTTTCTCTCTCAGCCCATAATATATGCCCAAAATATGCTAGCAATGATATAGACAGAGAATCCCTATAAAAGTACAAGAAGGAGCTCATCAATACATGTATCCATGCAAATTTGGTTAAAATGTTATGTGTTTATGTATTAAATTCAGGGCTAGGAACAGAATATTCCAATTTTAGTTCATTCATATGGAAAAACATTATTTGATACTCATCCAATCCAGAATTACATCCATCCCTCAGGAATGTATTAATAATGAATATAACGATTCCACTGTAAACTTTTACTCACAGACTTGAGGAAGCATATTATGTTTAACCTTAACTTTTATTAAGTTATTAATATTTATTCAATAATAAAAACATGTATGTGCCGATAAAACATGATTTTCCAAAGGGTCACACCAGTAGAAGAGAAACTGGCAAGTAAGTAATTGTCAGACAGTAATGAATAAAATAAAAAGGTGATAGCTATAATGTGCTGTTTTTTATCAAAAAAGTAATAGCAATAGTATTTATTTTTCTGAACTAGAAAACGCTATTCAATCCAATTCATATTCTTCCTAGAGAATTTATCTATTTATTATGTCAGCCTATCAATATAGAATATGTTCATAAATAAATTAAAGCTCATATAAAAAGTATTCAAAATTCAGTTACATAAAAAGTATTCAACACCAATATTGTTGAAAAATGAACGTTAGTATTTATAGATATCCAAAGGCAGTCCTAGAAATCTAATTGATCTCTAAAGTCCCAATTAAAAATTGTAAAAAATTCACTGGATAACCTTATAGCTAACTGTAACTTTTTAGACCAGACAGATATTGTTATTATTGCTTAGAAAAATAACAACTTGGATCACACCACCATTAATTTGGCAACAGTAGAAACTCACATAAAGGTATATTTTATTTAAAGCTATAGATAAGTTCCTGGAAGACCAAGTGCTAAGTGAAATTGCGCAAAATGGGGTCATATTAACATAGGGTAAATAAGGATTTGGGAAATCACAACCAACAATGCACAAGTTCAACTTAAATATTAATTTGCTGTATTTTTAAATTAACTTGCTAAATACAGTATAATAATACATACTGTACAAACACATGTATGTATATACATTTATATAGGACCCTTACTGCTGTCGGGTGTCACTTCCCAACAGTGTTATAATGAGGCAGAGCGTTAATTGGGTTAAATCGGGCAAAAACAGTGTTATAATAAGGCAGAATTAATCAGGGAATGGTGGGCAATCCAGTATTGAAAGGGGATAGTGTTAAATGGGGTCTACTGTATATTCTTAGACCTTTAAGAAATAAAACATTAATTCAATATTCTTAAATCATTGTTACAACAATGGATGAAAGGGCCTTCATCTTTTCACCTTTTTTTTTTCTCTCAGAGTTAAAGAAGTTATAATACTATACTTTATTGGAAAGGATAGTATATTTCCTAGAGTCTCGCAGTTATTAGTAAATTCATCCAGTGAATGATGCTTTCTACATTCTATATTGCAATTGGCAAATAAAACTATTTAACATGGATATTATTTCTTTCTTGTTTTAGTTTTTTTTTTAAACAATCAAAGTATGTAGAAGTGAAAACTCTGCAAGTGCAGATCCCTTTTTCCAAAAGCATCCTAATGAAGTATTTCATGTATCTGCTTTATCAAATTTAAAAAAACGACACTGATCTTCCAATCAGGCAATATCCAATCACAGTTCTGTTTACAAAACAAGGTTGTGTTGCCCTGGAAGTGCATCCTTATTAATAGCTATAACATTCACACTAATAGAGAAGAGATGATCGGACACATCAAAAAGAACATTGCAATCTTATTTTAACTATTTAAAATGTTTACATCACAAATGTCTTTGATAAGAGGCATAGTTTACTTTATTGTATTAACCCGTTTTTGAAGTACACTGTCTGATACAATTTATAAACAGCATGCAATGTCCATGTCTTATATTATGATGTAGTTTGTAGGGAGTCAGATGACAAACACTACCCTGGAGGATGTCACTTAGAGAACCGATAATTAATTATATAACACTTATATCGATCATTGTTGTTTATCTAATATTGGGGATCATATGTGTAATGCAGTGTAACTTAACATCACTTGTTTAATGATTCTTACATTGTTTATAATTTGCATCATATCCTATTGTATGCTAAATATATTAAATATTTCTTAAGGCAATATTTACCCAGTAAATATTGTCAGATGAATTTGACAGTTTTTCTATTTTTTTTAATAGAATATATTTATATTATAGGTCATCAAAATCCATACATTGCAATCTACAGCAGTTGTCTAATAAATCCATATTTACAAAAAAAAATGCTGTTTTAATATGATTATAATATACAATGGGCATTATGCACAAAACATGCAAAAGATGTCTCATTCTTATTGATCATAATATTTTGGGTTAAAAGTAGGTTTGTCAAATGTTTCTTATGGTGTTACCAAAATATTTTTTTTAGATAATGTTTAAATATATCAAATTGACACTGAGACTTTTTAAAGGGACATTAACAAGTTTGATCATTGAATATTGCCCACATTTCAAACCCACATAATATGCCTATACAGTTTTTAAATGTATTAGGATGTTTAAATGAAAACTCCATAATATTCTGTTGTTAATGCTGGGAATACCATGTTAAGGAGGTAGATCATATTGGATTATTTTTGTAGGAGATCACCTCTCTTGGTGTCAGACCTTAATGCATCCAGTCCCCCAAAGATTGTTGTTTTGGATTCCCTCTATGGAATTTAAAAAAATGATTTGCCACAGATGTTAATTGCTTTTTTTCTGCTTTGGAATCCCTCTCTGGAAGTCTGATTGTGGTTACATGCTCAATAATTTATATTTTAAGGGGTCTTGAGATCCCAATATACGTTATATCATAAGAGAAAGTAATACAAAATATAACATTCTCCTTTTGACAGTTTACATATTCTCTTATAAATTGTTTATGGCCAAATCTGGCTTTGACTCATTTGGTCTCATGCACATGATGGCAGACATTGTAGTAATTACAATGTACTAAGCTTAATCTTCCTTTTTGAATATGGCTATCAACTAATATATCCGTAAGGTTTCTACCTCTTCTGTATCCAAACAATGGTTTCTTTGGAATTAAATCCCTTAGACATTCATCTGTTTGTAACATATCATATTAGATAATAAGATTTTTTTTAACCTTATAGGATTGTGGTATGGAAGTTGTAATAAGTCGTAGCTCTAAATTGTTTTTCTTCCTCTTAGGACATAGAAGTTCACTTCTGTTCTTTTGTAGGCTGATTCTATATACTTTATTGAAAGCATTTTTCTTATATCCTCTTTGCAACAACCTTTCTTGCACTTTATCAGCCTCTACTTTTTTAACATAATAAAATAATCATTCTTAATCAGTCTGAGCATTCTGATTGGTTCAATTAAAATTTCCACGCTTAAAGAACAGGTTGACATTTGAGAATTTTTTATGATTGGCTGATATATGATGGGTACACATTTCAACCAATCAGAATGCAAAATTACTATGTAAACATCAAAAGCCATTTGTGGTGGAGGAGCTTTTTTCCTTTGGAGGGTAATTTCCAGGCCCAGAAGAGAGGAGACATTGGCTTCAGTCAAGACAGAAGAGGACCTGTGACACCAATCAACATGGAGTGCCTGACTTGCCCAGGGCAGAAGCTTAAGGACCAGGGTATCGTTGATCATTGCTGGAGGGACATTAGGGTAGGTAAGTATACTCTATTTATTTCATTTAATGTTTTTTTATTTTCATGTAACTTTTTATTTTATTGTAGTATTTTTTTATTTTATTGCAATTCTTTTTTCTTTTCTATAATCTCTTGTGTAAATTAGGGTTTTCTTATTTTCTATAATTTTTTTTGTTTGTTAATGTAGGGCTTTTTTTAATAGTGTTAGTGTGTGTTATACATAGGGTACCCTGGGGGACCCCCATGATATCATGGGAATTTATCATACCATGGTGTTCTTTAGGGTGGTCCATAAAGGTCCATGGAGGTCCATGGTTATAACTTTTATTGGTGATCGGTTGTGAGGATGAAGGGAATCCCCATAAAGAGGGAATTCCCAGGGGTTCCCCTCACCTCTTTTGGTGGACGGAATCCTCAAAGGTTTAGGTCACTGTGTGGGAGGAGGGGACCCAGGGCTTGTAGGGGTGATTGGAGTAAAGTTTTAAGTTTCCTGCTTTTCACTTACTGGTATAACTCCTTCTCTTCATGGGAAGGGGTTTATGTAGATTAATGGGCAGAAGAAGAGTGAAGCTCAGCAGTCTTTCTAGCAGTGGGGACCATAACAGCAACAGGGCTGCGGTCATACAGCTCTGATGCGTGGTCCCCACTTTATGGTGGGGATTAGTGTGCCTGGGATGTTGATCCCTACATTATCTGATCAAGAAAAAAACTGCCACAGTTGGGAGCAGCTTTTTTTGCACAGATATGTTTTGGATTTCTGTCTATAGAAAACAGATGATTATGTCATTCCTGTGAATGTAACTAAAACTAGTGTGCTAATACCTTTTCTGGGCCACATAGAATAAGGGGGACTGGACTTTTAAAACAGAAGACCCCTATTCAACCCGTATCCCCAGGATACTATCCCATTAATTTTTCCCTGGATAAGCCCTGACCACATAGTGGTACTGCTGCTCTTGTGTAAGCTCCTGTCAAGCAGCAATGGGAGTTGGGTAGACAGTCTAGTTTATCATGGGAACTAGGTTAATGACCTGCCTTGTTATTCAATTCAGTGATTGCTGTAGGAAAGAAAGTCAAGTGCTATAACTGATACCTCTTTGATCTGCAGTTAAAAGTTGGTTTTGCATATATTCCCATGCCTATTTAGACCTGCTCTGGGTCAGTACACCCAGTACACTGTCAAACATCACACATCCATACTCCTGAGTGTCTGGTACAACAGAATCTTATCTGAGTCTGAGGACCTAACCAGAGAAAATCTGTCTTATAAGCTGATCCTAGGTTGTGACAAACTTGTGGCAGTAATGGAATCCCCTCTATATGACAAAGGATGGTGGATTACTAGGAATTATCCACAGCTCAACTGAGGGAAGAAATGACAACCCAAAGATTGAGATGACTGGGACAGCCAGACAGCCATGACAGGAGCTACAGAGAACAGGCAAGATTGAATAAGAGCTGTGTCAACTGGTTGGAGATTTTGGAGGCATACCTGCTTATGTGCTGTTGGGGAATTAACCCCTGATGAAATGTTAGAAATGTGCATCGGGTTGCACGCTACGTTCCGTTCACGCAACGTTATCTGATGACGTCATATCTAGGTGAATAGACAGCGTTCATGTAGCTAGGAGCTCCGCTCTTGTATCTTAGATCAGGCCCACAGACTTGATAGACCTGTCCATACTTACCCTCCATATTCACCTCTCAAATACTTTCAATACTAGCAAAATAGGGAACTATAGGAAGGGGGAATATACTATTATTATTCTTAGTCTAAAACGTGGGCAGTTATGCTGATTGATGACTATTAATAGGATTTGGGATTTTTGGATTTTTAATATCCATTCATAGGCACTTTGGATATGCAATTAGTATTTCAATCTATCCTTAGTCCATTTCTATAACAACTTAGCACTAAGCACTTTATACTCCTTTATTAACTGTATTATTACTATGTGATTAGCAGCTAATTCACTTTGCACTTTACTCATCACTTACACTGTGAATTATATATATTTTTGTTTTTTGCTACAGCACTAAGCACCTTATATCCTTATCACATATCAATAAGGCTTATAGGGATACAGTTAATCCAATTATCCTAATATAGAGTCCTACTGAGTTATATCCACTATCTATAATAAAATCAACGTGGCGTTCGATTTTCAAGATTTCAACTTTATATTTTAACATTTTTATTAAAAGTTAAGTTTTATCTGTTACTCTCCATATTGATATTCGATTATAGAGTGTGCACCATGTGAAAGGGATATCCTTTAGCTCTTTTTCATAATTATTATATGATTACTATATCCCTAGTAGCACTTGTACTCCATATTACCCCTTGAGCCACCTGGTACTTTGATTCTTTTTGTATTGAATGCAACGGAAGGCATTAGAATCCATTGCACAACAATTCCCAATTAACAAATAGGCCTTAAATATTTCTTTTTTTCATATGTTGTTATGGTCATGCATATACCAATATGAAAAGTACCAAGGGGAACATTTTATTTTTTAGTTGATCAGTCCTTCAGACATGTCAGACTCTCTGTTACTCTATGGACTACAGCACACTTAGCTATGTCTCTGTCTTATCCACAAGGTTTGCATGGCAAAGATACTGGAGTGGGTTGCCAATGTTTTCTATCAAGCAATTCATATTCTCACTTATCATATTGTTATCAGCCCTTCAGGGTAATGTTGATACTCCACAGTATCACAAATTGAACCTGTCATGTATATTAACCCTATATTATTATTATTATTATTATTATTATTATTATTATTATTATTATTATAATATTAGATTATGTATTAATCTATTGCACAGTAACTATGGCTCAATAGTTTACTGATATAGAAATGTGACACAAATGTGATGTATGTGGATGTCCCAAAACCCCAACCATTGAAAACACACTGACACAGTGATAACAATATAACAAAGCTTTATTTCATACACAGAGCACACTCATAAATGTACAAGACTGTGTATTAATATCATGGGTGTGGGCAGATCCCAGAAGGGCAAGAGGCTTTTTGTGCAAAAAGGGGATACCTAAAGGGGGTAAAGTCATAGTCTAGAATAATCGTGATGCATAGCAAATACCAGGGTCACATGTGGTCACTACACCACTGGAACCGAAATCTGATGAAATAAAGGATCATCAAAAATCCCTTCATTTAATAGAAGTAACCACTAATTCTCATAACACTTACTTTTGGTTAGCATCTGGTCAATTAATCAGGTGGATAATGGCATACAAATCTATTCCACACACAGTGTGTTTTCAGAAATTATGGAGTAATCCAAAATGGATAAGCAGAATCCGGGAAACAGAAAGAGGAGGTTGAGGAAAATGCCATCATGGTTGTGAGATTGGGCTTTTGAGACATTCAATAGACAAGAACAAGATGTCAATCAGTACACTAATTGGATTTACTTCAACACCTCATGTCAACAGCAATCCACATTTAACATCAATTGCAGAAATATTCAGCATAACCATATGTGTACACACTCTGTAGCCATCCAATAGTATGTCAACATTAATATTCATAGAGGGGTGTGGATGAGGAGGACTTAGGGGATGTTCTCATCTACCTTCTCTTTCTCAGCACTGGGCCCCCAGTTTCCATGCCCGTGTGCTTCCTCCCTCTACCACAGCGAGGAGATGTTGGAGGGAGGGATGCGTCCACTTGGGGTGGCTTTGTAGCAGCTGATGTTGGCAGTAAGGTGTAGGTTAAGCCTGTGGAACTGAAGACTGAAGAGATATGACCTGGCCTTCCCCTAATTTCACTCGCTGCTCTTTAACACATGTCTGGGCTTGTCTGTTCCTATGAGCCTTTTCCTCATACCTCTCCATCCTTCAATTGTGCCTCCTCACCTCACAAGATAGGAATTTTATGCTGTCAACATGAGTGGTTGCTATATCATTTTGCCTTTCCACATGGGATGTCAGTCGTTGCATTAAGGTGACATTGCGCTCGTCCTCCTTCCCGATGTGGTGCATCAGGTTCCTTAAAGTGCCTTCTGCAGGTGTGCAGAGGTGTGAGATCTGTCACTGTATATTCCAGGGCTGTCGAAGGGCCTCTGGTGATGCGAGAGGTGCCCATTGTGATGGTGATGCCAGAGGTGCCAGTGGCGATGATGTCAGTGATGGCGATAGTGTTGGTGTTATCCGTGGCACTGGTGTTGGCCGTGGCGTTGGTGTAGCCTAGGTTTGTTGGGGCCAGGTTTGTTGAGGCCAGGTGAGGAGTGGAGGAGCGGTGGGTCCGGCCAAGGCATCCATGTCATATGACCAGGTGGAAGTGGTGGGCCTGCTGATTGTGATCTCCAGTACCAGGACATATGTGGAGGTGGTAGTGGTTGCTTGCTCCTTGTGAGGTGGAGGTGGATGGAAAGGCTTAGAACGTGCCCATGATGTGTGTGAGGGCCTGGGGGGGGTTTCTCACAATGGTGGTGTGGGTTGCCGCCTTGCTGCTGATGGTCGCGGGCCCTCTATAATGTTCTCAGCTTCCTCCACCACCACTTGCAGGGTAGGATGTGGTTCCTCCTACTGTGAAGCCTCTGTCTGTGTCTCTGTGGGTGTGGTACACCTCCTGGGTACTGAAATAAAAGTACAATAGTGTTTGAGTATTGATTCTCTAAACAATTGTTTCCATATCCCTGACATAATGGTTATTTATACTTTGCTGTGGTGATTGTTTTATGCAGATAAATAGAAATGTTGTGAATAGTTCGCCGGCGGATTGTTCCCGGCAAACATAGCATAACATATGCGAGATTCGACCCGCCCCCAATACTTTATCATTGAGCAAACTTTGACCCTGCATGTCACAGTCAGCAGACACATTCCAGCCAATCAGCAGCATACACTCCCTTCCACACCCTTCAACCTCATGGACAGCAGCCATTTTGGAATCAGAACTAACTTGCAGTCTTACTGAGAGGAGGTAGACTGTAGGTAATACTGCATCAATAGGGAAAACCATAGCTAGGCAAGTTTATTCAGTGTCCAGTGCAGTGCTGAAGGATTCATCAGATCTCTGCTGTAAACACAGCACCCCAAAAAGCCCTTTTTAGGGCTATAACATCATTTTTTTTTTCCGTTTTTTTTCTGTGTAATCTAACTTCATTTGCCTGTCTCCCTGCTAGCCCCTGCTTGTATTCTGTGTAATCTAACTTCATTTGCCTGTCTCCCTGCTAGCCCCTGCTTGTAAGTGTGTGTGTCAGGCTCACAGCTTATACTGTGTGTGCACAACGCATACAATATAATATTGTTTACTAGTTGTCTACTTTTAAAAAACCCAAACTTTTTTTTTCTTAAAACTAAGTGCATTTGGCTGACCGTCAATCAAAGTTCATTTGCTTGACCGCTACCCATAGTGTGTGTCCTGCTTTCAAGTACTGTGCCAAGTTCAACCAATCCAGTCTAGTTGGGGTACCAACAGTCCACATTTAAAAAACCCAAACTTTTTTTTTATTAAATCTAAGTGCATTTGCATAACCGTCAATCAAAGTTCATTTGCTTGACCGCTACCCATAGTGTGTGTCCTGCTTACAAGTACTTTGCCAAGTTCAACCAATCCAGTCTAGTTGGGGTACCAACAGTCCACATTTAAAAAACCCAAACTTTTTTTTTATTAAATCTAAGTGCATTTGCATAACCGTCAATCAAAGTTCATTTGCTTGACCGCTACCCATAGTGTGTGTCCTGCTTACAAGTACTGTGCCAAGTGAGCATGTTGTGTGCATGCTTGAGCTCCAAACAAAAGGCTTTTTAGGGTCTTAGTCCCTCAAATACAAGTTTTATTTTAACACCTTTCTGTTTATAAGCACTTTGTGCATGGTGTTGTTCTTTTTTGGGAGTTTTTGTTGTGTTTTTCTTAGTTTAATTTAAGTTTTAGTTTTCTGGGAGTCAGGCTCAAGTCTCTATCCCAGGAGAGTGAGCTGTCTCCTGGATACTTTGCCACACCCCTCCCTTAGCACTACACCTTCACTCCTGGAGCTTTGTTACTTTGACTTTTTTTTTTTTCTTTTAAAAAGTTTATTAGGTTTTGTTGAAGTTTTGTTTGTTTGGTGTTGGGTTTTATGTTTTGGGGGAGAGAAGACAAGTAACATCTTTGTAGGCAGTGGGGGGGAAAACAATTTGAAGTTTTGTTTAAAAGGCTTTTTTAACATCTGACACAGAGACACAGAGGGGTTAAAAAGCCACTGTGTTCTCTGTGTTGTTGCATTTAGTAACACCTTGCAACAGGCCATTAACCCTTCCACTGCCAAACATCATCTCTCTCTCTCCCCTAGTTTTTGTCTCCCTTAGTTTTGTCTTTTTGTTTCTTTTTCACACTTTTATATTTTAAAAAAAAAGAAAACAGTAGAAAATCATAAAACAAAAAATAAAAATAAATAAAACAAATAAACTAAAAAAAAAAAAAGGGTCTAAACATGAGGGATAAGACCATTAAGAAGCCTCAGGGGTCAAAAGGGGGAATAATGGCCCCTGAATATCCTAGCTGCAGCACTGCACAGCATAGGCCCCAGGCAGATAAGGCAGCCCCAGCTCCTGGTGGTTCTGCCAGTAGACCTACCCCTGTGGCTAATACCTGGTCACAGGTGGTTTCTGCTGGCCCCAGTAATACCACCGCTGGGGCTGAGGGGCAGATCACCAGGAAGCATGGGGTTAAATGTCAGATGTCTGGGGTCTACAGCATTGATATCTATCAGGGTGCTGCACCTAATGTCATCAGCCCCTCTGTTATAGTAGCAGCCAGCAAAATGTACGGGAAAGCAGTTTTCTTTACCCGTACTCTGGCTGCTGCTCACATTCTTATACAGAAAGGCATCACAGTGGGGGGATTATATGTCCCAATAGAACCCCTGGAAGGGTTGGGCACAAAAGTAACACTCTCTAATGTGCCCCCCTTCCTACCAGACTCCCTCCTGCGCCCCCACCTGCTAACCCTAGGGGAAGTAAAAACACCATTTATAAAAATTCCCCTGGGGTGCAGAGAGAGAGCACTTCGTCATGTGCTCTCTTTCAAGAGGCAGGTACAAATGTGCCTGCCTCAGGGCGCAGAAAACATAGAGGGGTCTTTTGGGGTTCCATTTGAGGGGGTGCTGTACAGGATTTTTTACAGCACTACGGAGGTGCAGTGCTATCATTGCAAAGGGTTGGGGCATACACGTAGGAATTGTCCTAATGTAAAGCATCATGCCCCAGCCCCAGCAAATGGCACCTCCGTCAGTACGGCACCCATCCCCGCTGAGCCCATAACAGCGGGGACCTCAAGGGTCATAGCCCCCCCACAGAGCTCAGGCAAGGAGGCCGTTCCTCAAGCCACCACCACGGCCTCCAAACCCCCTTCTTCCCCAAAAAAGCCATCTGTGTCTGTGGTCTCCAGCAAGACTGCAGACACAGGGAAAAAGGGGAAGAATGTCACCGGTCCTCCCAGTGTCACAGCTGCATCTCCCAAGTCCCAATCTGCCCCCACCATAATTACATCAGTTAGTGTGGGGGCACAGTGTAAGCAGAGGGATAATAAGCCCTCTGCAGGGGAGGCAGCTAGTGGCAGCTCCTCTTCCAGGAGTGACGTCCCCAGGAAGAGGAAGCATAAAACCAACAGGGAGGTTGCTGATAAGTGGGAAGTGCTCTATAGTGGAGCACCTCCCTCTAAAAGCAAGAAGAGGAACAAAACATCTCCTCCTCATCCGGTGACATTGTCTGGCCCGGTTATTAAGCTCAGCCAGCCGGTGCCAGACCACACATCTCTCTCTCCAGACCCTATAGGGGTTAATGTGGAAAAGGGTCTGGAGGAAAAGCAGGGGCAAGAGGGTCTCCCAAGTGAGGCAGGGGTAGACAAGAAAGATCAGGTTCTGCCTCTGGCCTTTGAGGGGGGACCCAACAAAGCCCCTGCTGAATGGGTAGTCAGTGTCCCTGAGGTGCTGAGCTTCAAGGGCACCAGTCAGTCTCCTCCTCCAGTGTCACTCTCTAGTGACGTACCTCGGGCTTTGTTAGAGCCCCAGGCCGAGTCACTACTGGAGGGGGGGAATATAGGCATGACCCCCATTCAGGACCCCATGGATTTGTCTGTCAGGGGGGATGTGGCACAAGGGGAAGTGGAAATGGGGGAGGGTGATAAAACAGGTTTTCCTGTTAACATCATGGGAGAGCCTGTCTACCCTCCTCAGCCGTCCACTGACCCTAACATCGGTGCCATCCAAGCTGAGCAAGCAGCGGTGGAACTAGCAGAGGAGGCATATAAAGCCTCCAAGGCTTCCATTAAGGAAGCCATGCCAGCCACTGCTGTCCAGCCAGCTACCCCTGAATGCACTCCTGAAGCTACAGGGGTGCAGCAGCAATCCAAGGGTCCATTATTTACCTTGAAGGGTGCTAAAGGGACTCCTTCTGTATCATCTAAGAGGGGGTCCCTGAGAATAAAGCTGAGGAAACTGACTCCAGCCGGGGAGGATGGAGTAAAAGCCCTCAGCCAAGAGGAGCCCAGGGGTGACCCACTAGAAGGAACATCACATTCTGGGTGGGTTATCCCTGTCAAGGAAATAGATCTATTCCTTGAGAGCACCCTTCATGGACAAAAGAAAAGGAAGGTGCGGCTGGCCTTGGAGAGGTGGAAGAATATGTCGTTTATTCTCCACTCTCTCCAGCAATATCTAGTGGTCAGCACTAGGGCCAAGAATTCTGGGACTGCGGAGCATCTCCGCGTCCGGAAATTCTATAAAATGTGCGTGTCCTATCAACAGTCTCAAGGGTCTGAGGAACGCACAATTCCTGACACGCAGTAATGGCTTTGCACATCAGCACGCTAAATACCAATGGCTGTCAAGACAGTTTCCGCAGGTTCCAGGTACTCTCCTATTTATATCAGGGAGGGTACTCTGTGAGCTTCCTGCAGGAAACTCACACCACTCCAGAGGCTGAGGCCTCGTGGCAACTGGAGTGGAGAGGCAGGGTCTTCTTCAGCCACTTCACATCGGCGTCATGTGGAGTGGTGACCCTGTTCTCAGAGTCTTTTCAGCCAGAGCTGCTGCTTGTGAAAGCTGTTATCCCAGGCCGTCTAATCCACCTCCGGGTCCGAGAGCAGGGTAGCATCATTAACCTAGTTAATATATATGCCCCTGCTGGAGGGCTCGAGAGAGTGAGGTTCCTCGCCAGACTGTCCCAGTTTTTGGAGACGGTTGACGCAGATGAGTGTTTGGTACTCGGGGGTGATTTCAACTGCACCCTCGACGCTCTGGACCGGAATAGTCCAGAGCCGTACCCGCCTTCTGCGTCAGCCCTGCGGGAGATCATCGCCCGCTTCTCCCTGGAGGACATCTGGCGAGAGCAGAACCCAGGGGCATCAGACGGTTTCACCTACGTCAGGGTGAGAGCCGGTCTGGTGTCCCACTCCCGGATCGACAGACTATATATATCTAGTCACTATATGTCACGAGTCGGTTCTTGTGCCATTAGGCTGGCTCCGTTCACAGACCACAACTGTGTGTCTGTGACAGTGGCGCTAACGCCAACAGCGCCACGAGCCGCCTATTGGCACTTCAACAATGCTTTGTTGAAGGACCAGGGGCTCGTGACATTGATCCGGGAGTTTTGGACGGACTGGAGGGGTTGCAAGGGGGACTTTGCCACGTTAAAACTGTGGTGGGACGTGGGCAAGGTTCATTTGCAACTTCTGTGTCAGGAATATACCAAGGGTGCGAGTGGGCAGCGCGAAGCTGAGTTGGAGTCACTCCGGGGGGAGGTACTCCATCTGGAGCAGAGGTTGTTCACTTGTAGGGACCAATCCCTGCAGAGCGAGTATGTAGAGAGGAAGGGTGTCCTCTGTGACCTGGAACGACACCAGGCCAAGGGGGCATACGTGCGCAGCCGCTTAGGTTTTCTCAAAGATCTAGACCGCGGCTCGCGCCTCTTCTACTCACTGGAGAAAAAGGGGGGTAACAGTAGGCACATCACCTGTCTTCTAGATGAAGACGGTGCCCCCCTTACAGATCCGGAGAGTATCCGGGATAGAGCCCGGAACTTTTATAAAGATCTTTACTCTCCGGATCCCATTTCTCCAGACGCCTGCAGGGTGCTATGGGAGGGGCTCCCCACAGTCAGTGAGGGTGTAAGAGAGCGGCTTGATATACCACTATCTTTTCAAGAGCTCTCTGAAGCCCTCCGTGCCATGTCCTGTGAAAAGTCTCCAGGACTGGACGGACTGACTGTAGAGTTTTTCCAATTTTTCTGGGAGACTCTGGGACCTGATTTCCATCTGGTCCTTGGGGAAGCCCTGGAGACCGGGGAGATGCCCCTGTCTTGTCGCAGGGCAGTACTTGCCCTGCTGCCCAAAAAGGGGGATCTCCGGCTTATTAAGAACTGGCGACCGGTCTCTCTGCTCAGCACGGACTACAAGATTGTAGCTAAAGCCATCTCGCTTAGACTTGGGTCTGTGCTGGCAGAATTGGTTCACCCTGACCAGTCCTATGCGATCCCGGGCCGGACTATCTTTGATAGTATCTTTCTGGTCCGGGATCTATTGCATTATTCTCGCAGGACTGGTCTGTCACTCGCCTTTCTCTCTTTAGATCAAGAGAAGGCGTTTGACAGGGTGGACCATGGTTACCTCATAGCCACTCTGCAAGCGTACGGCTTTGGCCCACAGTTTGTGGGCTTTATAAGAACGCTGTACGCCTCTGCAGAGTGTTTACTTAAAATTAATTGGTCCCTAACAGCACCTTTGGTATTTGGACGAGGGGTGCGTCAAGGATGTCCCTTGTCTGGACAGTTATATGCACTGGCCATTGAGCCTTTCCTCTGCCTACTGAGGAAAAGGCTCACAGGGCTGGTGCTAAAAGATCCAGACATGCGGATTGTCCTTTCAGCTTATGCTGACGATGTGCTCCTCGTGGCCCAGGATCCAGTTGATCTTGAGCTGGCAAAACAGTGCCAGGAGGTATATTCAGCTGCCTCCTCCGCTCAGATCAACTGGTCCAAATGCACAGGCCTTTTAGAGGGTAATTTACAGGTGGACTCTTTGCCTCCCACGTTTCGTGACATCACGTGGGAGGCAGATGTCATTAAATATCTGGGGGTCTACCTGTCCGCTGCGGACGCTTCCATCCCAGACAACTGGAGGGAGTTAGAGGGCAGTGTCCTCTCTCGTCTGGGACGATGGAGGGGTCTAGCAAACATGCTTTCCCTTAGGGGGCGGACTCTAGTGGTGAATCAGCTGGTGGCTTCTCAGATCTGGCACCGGCTGATTTGTCTGAGTCCGACCCCCGAGTTTGTCACCAATATCCAGAGGAATTTGTTAGATTTCCTCTGGATGGGAAGGCATTGGGTCTCTGCAGGGGTGGCAAGTCTGCCTTTGGTGGAGGGTGGACAGGGAGTAGTTTGTGTGTGCTCCCAGTTGTCCACCTTCCGCCTTCAGTACCTGCAGAGATACCTATATGCAGATCCCTCTCCGCAGTGGTGCGCACTGGCATCCAGCTTTTATCGCCAGTTGCGCAACCTGGGGTATGACCGGCAATTATTTCTGATCAGGCCCGAGGGGTTTGGGAGAGACCTCTCTGTGTTGCCGGCATACTACCAGGAAACCCTCAAGGCCTGGAGCATGGTCTCCGTGACCAGGCAGGGCGTGCCTTTGGGGGATGAAATATTCACAGAGCCCCTGCTATTTAATGCAGCAGTGGGGGCTCCAATGTTACAGTCCCCCAGTATCATCCGCCGCCTTAGTCATGCACGGATGACCCGAGTCGGGGATCTCCTGGAATACGGGCGTTCTGATTGGGTGTCACCCCAGGAGCTTGCGCTCCGTTTGGGATATGTGACGCCCAAAGTCTCAGGGCGCTTGCTCCAGGAGATTAGAGATGCCATCTCCCCCGACTCGCGCACCTTCCTTCGCTGGGCTTTGCAGGCCGGAGTGCCACATGCACCTTTCAACACCCCTTCTCCGGCTGTTTGCATTGGACACAAGCCCCGTGTTTCCCCTCAGGCTCCTCCTGTCCCCAACCTCTCGAGGTTGAGGGACATACCCTCGGCATGCTTTCGCTGCATGCCGAGGAAGAGCTTATATTCTCTCGTGCTCCATACAGTGCACTTCCTTGCCCTCGTGACCCGTCCCGATACCATCTGGAGGCGGGTCCTACCAGCTGACGAGGGCAAGAGGCCCCGGTGGAGGGAACTTTATTCTGATTTAGTTCCACGACCCACCGGGGACTTGAGTTGGAGAGTGCTCCATGGTGCACTGAGCACGGGAGAGTACTTAGCTAAATTCACGGACTCTCCCTCCACTTGTCCATTCTGTGGCAAGGGAGAGTCCATGTATCATGTTTATTTTAGTTGCGCCAGACTGCAGCCCCTCTTGTCACTCTTGAGGGTCCTCCTCCTGCAGTTCTGGCTGCATTTCTCCCCTCACATTTTTATTTTTGGGCGCCCAGTGTCCCGGGGCAATAAGGCCAGGGACCTCCTCGTCAACCTGCTCCTGGCATTAGCCAAGTTGGCTATATATAAGTCCAGGAAGCAGTGTTTGATAGGGGGGGTTCCCTTGTCACCTGAGGCCATGTTCCGGGTGCTGGTGCGCTCCCGTATCCGGGCAGAGTACCACCTGGCTTTGTCTACTGGGGGAATGGATGAGTTTGTCTCCCAGTGGGCTGTAGATGGTGTGCTCTGCTCGGTATCCCCCCATCCGGTTTCTTTTTCTTTCAACCTCCTAATATGATTTTTATTTAGTTTACAAAAAATGTTTTCTCATAATTTTAAAATACACTGTGCCAAGTTCAACCAATCCAGTCTAGTTGGGGTACCAACAGTCCACATTTAAAAAACCCAAACTTTTTTTTAATTAAATCTAAGTGCATTTGCATAACCGTCAATCAAAGTTCATTTGCTTGACCGCTACCCATAGTGTGTGTCCTGCTTACAAGTACTGTGCCAAGTGAGCATGTTGTGTGCATGCTTGAGCTCCAAACAAAAGGCTTTTTAGGGTCTTAGTCCCTCAAATACAAGTTTTATTTTAACACCTTTCTGTTTATAAGCACTTTGTGCATGGTGTTGTTCTTTTTTGGGAGTTTTTGTGGTGTTTTTCTTAGTTTAATTTAAGTTTTAGTTTTCTGGGAGTCAGGCTCAAGTCTCTATCCCAGGAGAGTGAGCTGTCTCCTGGATACTTTGCCACACCCCTCCCTTAGCACTACACCTTCACTCCTGGAGCTTTGTTACTTTGACTTTTTTTTTTTTTTTTTAAAGTTTATTAGGTTTTGTTGAAGTTTTGTTTGTTTGGTGTTGGGTTTTATGTTTTGGGGGAGAGAAGACAAGTAACATCTTTGTAGGCAGTGGGGGGGAAAACAATTTGAAGTTTTGTTTAAAAGGCTTTTTTTAACATCTGACACAGAGACACAGAGGGGTTAAAAAGCCACTGTGTTCTCTGTGTTGTTGCATTTAGTAACACCTTGCAACAGGCCATTAACCCTTCCACTGCCAAACATCATCTCTCTCTCTCCCTTAGTTTTTGTCTCCCTTAGTTTTGTCTTTTTGTTTCTTTTTCACACTTTTATATTTTTAAAAAAAAGAAAACAGTAGAAAATCATAAAACAAAAAATAAAAATAAATAAAACAAATAAACTAAAAAAAAAAAGGGTCTAAACATGAGGGATAAGACCATTAAGAAGCCTCAGGGGTCAAAAGGGGGAATAATGGCCCCTGAAAATCCTAGCTGCAGCACTGCACAGCATAGGCCCCAGGCAGATAAGGCAGCCCCAGCTCCTGGTGGTTCTGCCAGCAGACCTACCCCTGTGGCTAATACCTGGTCACAGGTGGTTTCTGCTGGCCCCAGTAATACCACCGCTGGGGCTGAGGGGCAGATCACCAGGAAGCATGGGGTTAAATGTCAGATGTCTGGGGTCTACAGCATTGATATCTATCTGGGTGCTGCAGCTAATGTCATCAGCCCCTCTGTTATAGTAGCAGCCAGCAAAATGTACGGGAAAGCAGTTTTCTTTACCCGTACTCTGGCTGCTGCTCACATTCTTATACAGAGAGGCATCACAGTGGGGGGATTATATGTCCCAATAGAACCCCTGGAAGGGTTGGGCACAAAAGTAACACTCTCTAATGTGCCCCCCTTCCTACCAGACTCCCTCCTGCGCCCCCACCTGCTAACCCTAGGGGAAGTAAAAACACCATTTATAAAAATTCCCCTGGGGTGCAGAGAGAGAGCACTTCGTCATGTGCTCTCTTTCAAGAGGCAGGTACAAATGTGCCTGCCTCAGGGCGCAGAAAACATAGAGGGGTCTTTTGGGGTTCCATTTGAGGGGGTGCTGTACAGGATTTTTTACAGCACTACGGAGGTGCAGTGCTATCATTGCAAAGGGTTGGGGCATACACGTAGGAATTGTCCTAATGTAAAGCATCATGCCCCAGCCCCAGCAAATGGCACCTCCGTCAGTACGGCACCCATCCCCGCTGAGCCCATAACAGCGGGGACCTCAAGGGTCATAGCCCCCCCACAGAGCTCAGGCAAGGAGGCCGTTCCTCAAGCCACCACCACGGCCTCCAAACCCCCTTCTTCCCCAAAAAAGCCATCTGTGTCTGTGGTCTCCAGCAAGACTGCAGACACGGGGAAAAAGGGGAAGAATGTCACCGGTCCTCCCAGTGTCACAGCTGCATCTCCCAAGTCCCAATCTGCCCCCACCATAATTACATCAGTTAGTGTGGGGGCACAGTGTAAGCAGAGGGATAATAAGCCCTCTGCAGGGGAGGCAGCTAGTGGCAGCTCCTCTTCCAGGAGTGACGTCCCCAGGAAGAGGAAGCATAAAACCAACAGGGAGGTTGCTGATAAGTGGGAAGTGCTCTATAGTGGAGCACCTCCCTCTAAAAGCAAGAAGAGGAACAAAACATCTCCTCCTCATCCGGTGACATTGTCTGGCCCGGTTATTAAGCTCAGCCAGCCGGTGCCAGACCACACATCTCTCTCTCCAGACCCTATAGGGGTTAATGTGGAAAAGGGTCTGGAGGAAAAGCAGGGGCAAGAGGGTCTCCCAAGTGAGGCAGGGGTAGACAAGAAAGATCAGGTTCTGCCTCTGGCCTTTGAGGGGGGACCCAACAAAGCCCCTGCTGAATGGGTAGTCAGTGTCCCTGAGGTGCTGAGCTTCAAGGGCACCAGTCAGTCTCCTCCTCCAGTGTCACTCTCTAGTGACGTACCTCGGGCTTTGTTAGAGCCCCAGGCCGAGTCACTACTGGAGGGGGGGAATATAGGCATGACCCCCATTCAGGACCCCATGGATTTGTCTGTCAGGGGGGATGTGGCACAAGGGGAAGTGGAAATGGGGGAGGGTGATAAAACAGGTTTTCCTGTTAACATCATGGGAGAGCCTGTCTACCCTCCTCAGCCGTCCACTGACCCTAACATCGGTGCCATCCAAGCTGAGCAAGCAGCGGTGGAACTGGCAGAGGAGGCATATAAAGCCTCCAAGGCTTCCATTAAGGAAGCCATGCCAGCCACTGCTGTCCAGCCAGCTACCCCTGAATGCACTCCTGAAGCTACAGGGGTGCAGCAGCAATCCAAGGGTCCATTATTTACCTTGAAGGGTGCTAAAGGGACTCCTTCTGTATCATCTAAGAGGGGGTCCCTGAGAATAAAGCTGAGGAAACTGACTCCAGCCGGGGAGGATGGAGTAAAAGCCCTCAGCCAAGAGGAGCCCAGGGGTGACCCACTAGAAGGAACATCACATTCTGGGTGGGTTATCCCTGTCAAGGAAATAGATCTATTCCTTGAGAGCACCCTTCATGGACAAAAGAAAAGGAAGGTGCGGCTGGCCTTGGAGAGGTGGAAGAATATGTCGTTTATTCTCCACTCTCTCCAGCAATATCTAGTGGTCAGCACTAGGGCCAAGAATTCTGGGACTGCGGAGCATCTCCGCGTCCGGAAATTCTATAAAATGTGCGTGTCCTATCAGCAGTCTCAAGGGTCTGAGGAACGCACAATTCCTGACACGCAGTAATGGCTTTGCACATCAGCACGCTGAATACCAATGGCTGTCAAGACAGTTTCCGCAGGTTCCAGGTACTCTCCTATTTATATCAGGGAGGGTACTCTGTGAGCTTCCTGCAGGAAACTCACACCACTCCAGAGGCTGAGGCCTCGTGGCAACTGGAGTGGAGAGGCAGGGTCTTCTTCAGCCACTTCATCGGCGTCATGTGGAGTGGTGACCCTGTTCTCAGAGTCTTTTCAGCCAGAGCTGCTGCTTGTGAAAGCTGTTATCCCAGGCCGTCTAATCCACCTCCGGGTCCGAGAGCAGGGTAGCATCATTAACCTAGTTAATATATATGCCCCTGCTGGAGGGCTCGAGAGAGTGAGGTTCCTCGCCAGACTGTCCCAGTTTTTGGAGACGGTTGACGCAGATGAGTGTTTGGTACTCGGGGGTGATTTCAACTGCACCCTCGACGCTCTGGACCGGAATAGTCCAGAGCCGTACCCGCCTTCTGCGTCAGCCCTGCGGGAGATCATCGCCCGCTTCTCCCTGGAGGACATCTGGCGAGAGCAGAACCCAGGGGCATCAGACGGTTTCACCTATGTCAGGGTGAGAGCCGGTCTGGTGTCCCACTCCCGGATCGACAGACTATATATATCTAGTCACTATATGTCACGAGTCGGTTCTTGTGCCATTAGGCTGGCTCCGTTCACAGACCACAACTGTGTGTCTGTGACAGTGGCGCTAATGCCAACAGCGCCACGAGCCGCCTATTGGCACTTCAACAATGCTTTGTTGAAGGACCAGGGGCTCGTGACATTGATCCGGGAGTTTTGGACGGACTGGAGGGGTTGCAAGGGGGACTTTGCCACGTTAAAACTGTGGTGGGACGTGGGCAAGGTTCATTTGCGACTTCTGTGTCAGGAATATACCAAGGGT
The DNA here is from genome assembly GCA_027410445.1 of Discoglossus pictus. Lineage (NCBI taxonomy): Eukaryota > Metazoa > Chordata > Amphibia > Anura > Alytidae > Discoglossus > Discoglossus pictus. Next base: position 109,171,877 of record CM050164.1, read on the forward strand.
GCGAGTGGGCAGCGCGAAGCTGAGTTGGAGTCACTCCGGGGGGAGGTACTCCATCTGGAGCAGAGGCTGTTCACTTGTAGGGACCAATCCCTGCAGAGCGAGTATGTAGAGAGGAAGGGTGTCCTCTGTGACCTGGAACGACACCAGGCCAAGGGGGCATACGTGCGCAGCCGCTTAGGTTTTCTCAAAGATCTAGACCGCGGCTCGCGCCTCTTCTACTCACTGGAGAAAAAGGGGGGTAACAGTAGGCACATCACCTGTCTTCTAGATGAAGACGGTGCCCCCCTTACAGATCCGGAGAGTATCCGGGATAGAGCCCGGAACTTTTATAAAGATCTTTACTCTCCGGATCCCATTTCTCCAGACGCCTGCAGGGTGCTATGGGAGGGGCTCCCCACAGTCAGTGAGGGTGTAAGAGAGCGGCTTGATATACCACTATCTTTTCAAGAGCTCTCTGAAGCCCTCCGTGCCATGTCCTGTGAGAAGTCTCCAGGACTGGACGGACTGACTGTAGAGTTTTTCCAATTTTTCTGGGAGACTCTGGGACCTGATTTCCATCTGGTCCTTGGGGAAGCCCTGGAGACCGGGGAGATGCCCCTGTCTTGTCGCAGGGCAGTACTTGCCCTGCTGCCCAAAAAGGGGGATCTCCGGCTTATTAAGAACTGGCGACCGGTCTCTCTGCTCAGCACGGACTACAAGATTGTAGCTAAAGCCATCTCGCTTAGACTTGGGTCTGTGCTGGCAGAATTGGTTCACCCTGACCAGTCCTATGCGATCCCGGGCCGGACTATCTTTGATAGTATCTTTCTGGTCCGGGATCTATTGCATTATTCTCGCAGGACTGGTCTGTCACTCGCCTTTCTCTCTTTAGATCAAGAGAAGGCGTTTGACAGGGTGGACCATGGTTACCTCATAGCCACTCTGCAAGCGTACGGCTTTGGCCCACAGTTTGTGGGCTTTATAAGAACGCTGTACGCCTCTGCAGAGTGTTTACTTAAAATCAATTGGTCCCTAACAGCACCTTTGGTATTTGGACGAGGGGTGCGTCAAGGATGTCCCTTGTCTGGACAGTTATATGCACTGGCCATTGAGCCTTTCCTCTGCCTACTGAGGAAAAGGCTCACAGGGCTGGTGCTAAAAGATCCAGACATGCGGATTGTCCTTTCAGCTTATGCTGACGATGTGCTCCTCGTGGCCCAGGATCCAGTTGATCTTGAGCTGGCAAAACAGTGCCAGGAGGTATATTCAGCTGCCTCCTCCGCTCAGATCAACTGGTCCAAATGCACAGGCCTTTTAGAGGGTAATTTACAGGTAGACTCTTTGCCTCCCACGTTTCGTGACATCACGTGGGAGGCAGATGTCATTAAATATCTGGGGGTCTACCTGTCCGCTGCGGACGCTTCCGTCCCAGACAACTGGAGGGAGTTAGAGGGCAGTGTCCTCTCTCGTCTGGGACGATGGAGGGGTCTAGCAAAAATGCTTTCCCTTAGGGGGCGGACTCTAGTGGTGAATCAGCTGGTGGCTTCTCAGATCTGGCACCGGCTGATTTGTCTGAGTCCGACCCCCGAGTTTGTCACCAATATCCAGAGGAATTTGTTAGATTTCCTCTGGATGGGAAGGCATTGGGTCTCTGCAGGGGTGGCAAGTCTGCCTTTGGTGGAGGGTGGACAGGGAGTAGTTTGTGTGTGCTCCCAGTTGTCCACCTTCCGCCTTCAGTACCTGCAGAGATACCTATATGCAGATCCCTCTCCGCAGTGGTGCGCACTGGCATCCAGCTTTTATCGCCAGTTGCGCAACCTGGGGTATGACCGGCAATTATTTCTGATCAGGCCCGAGGGGTTTGGGAGAGACCTCTCTGTGTTGCCGGCATACTACCAGGAAACCCTCAAGGCC